>JAHHFK020002320.1:0-119768 GCA_024533555.2 Aedes koreicus | reverse complement strand
AAGAGGGTAACCGATATGCGACTCCTGGCTGGCTCCACCTGACAGGCCCCTCTTCACCACTATCCGATTGCCATCAGCAATCGGCTCGGGTGTTCGGTGTCGATGATGCTGGGGTGGCGAGGGTGGATGGTTGTAAAAATGTACGCGACAGTCAGATGTGAAAGCGAAAGGGATTTGTCTAAATCGATGTTGATTGGGTAAAATCGGTGCGGGTGGAATCTTTTGTAAAATCATTCGGTTTTTAATTGCAACTTCAGGTCAACGATTTTGAATATTCATGACGCTTTGAGATAAGAAAAAATATTTTCAACAATTCGAAAATAAGCCGATGCAAATTAATCATTTGGATGAAAGTTGAAAAGTTGCCATCTTGGATGAATTTCTGTCAATACGTTTCCGTTTAGATTTACCCCAACAATTTCTTTTGGATAGAATATCATATTGGAATGGAAGATCAATTCTTTGTAAACAACTCGAGTACTGTGAATTTTTGAATAATCATTGAATCGACATTGCTGCTGAAACAGAATCTAGGCGCAAACCTCAATATTGTTTTCTTCAGATACTTTGTACAGATGTTTTTGCGTGGATAATATCTAAGGACGCAGTTAGAGTAGACGGAGTTATCGTTTATTGGCGTGACGAACTTCAGGCTGAAAGTCACGTTAATACGAATCAACAACAACAAGAATAACAACAACAATTTACAGTGTCATGTTTACCCTTCGAAAGGGACTAAAGTTATCAATCTCAAGTATACAAAGGTCATTGGAGTAACCTTTTCCTGTGTGTTGATGGTGGACAGTGTGGTTCGTTTACTATCAATTTAGTGGTTGATTACTATCAATTTAGTGTAAAATAGTGAATTTGGTACTGGAAGTTTTTCTTTTGCTGCGTAATATTTCGCAGTCCAACATTCCCAAATTTGATCAATTATGTGAAATAAAAGTAATAAAAACACGTCAGCGCGCGACAGAAGCTTACTTCGATCTCCCTCACAAGGGACTTTTCCAAAAAATGAGGTAGACATTAATTGAATCAACATGAAAAATTTACAGTTATGGATGCCGGGGGCCCTTGAACTTGTGGATCAATGTTTGGTCCTAAGTGCATCTAACTCCATGCCCTACGAAAGAATATGTGAAACTCATTTTTTGGTAGCCCCTAAAATGTGAGGGCCCGAAGCTGTGCATTCATGGGTCCTGTCTGTCATCTCTTCAGTCATCCTATGTGCAGCTTTAAACTGACCATGTCCAATGAGTTCAAAGAAAAACATACAATTCGACAAAGATTTTTCATTAGGACGCAACTGACAGACGTAAACAATGATTCTTCCGGTAACTCTCTCGTGACACAAAGAGTACTAAGTACGAAGTACTAAGCCACCAATTCAATCGGCTAGGTGCACTTTTCCTCTTTAAAATTATGTGGTGGATCACTGAGGTAAGTTTTCAATGTCGAAAAATTTGCGGAAAAGACTATTGCATACGATGTTCAGTTTGGGCCTAATGACAAAACTCTGTTGAATTTTGGCTTCAAGTGGTGAGTTGACAACTTCGAAGGAGGGTGCGACCGACCTCTTGTCCTCACAAGTTCCTACCTCACGCCTCGACGACCCATATGATCACAAAAGACTGCCAGCTGAAACATGGAAACGCTGGTTGGCGTAGCCTGGGCAATGTTGTTACTCTGACAATAGCGAAGTGAGGGAGTGCAACTGAAGATCGTGTATCTTTAAATCATATTGTATATTTTCCATTCTAATTTTATTAATAATTTCAGCACGCTTTGGAATCCTCCTTACACTTCTGAACTTCAACTACTATATTCATCAATGACTGGCATGTGGCACTGCTATGGAAGGTTACCTTGCAACGATAGATGGTAGTATTACATAATCATAATCATCAATGACAAATCTCTGTTGAATTTAACACTCTTGGCTGAATGCCACAAATTATCTCTAATGTTCTGTGTTTGATAATACGAAATGTTTAGGTTAAATCACCAATACTTCACATAAAAACAAAATTGTAAAATTTAATTGGTTGTCCTGAAAAGCCCGGCAGTGCATCCTGAAAGCGAACCACGGTGAGAAATTTTGCTCCCCCACACACTGACGCAATCGACTCGAATAGTCCCCGACTGCGCATCTACCATACAATGAGGGAGCGTTCCCCGACGTTGGAACATCACCCGAGATCGACAACCCGCTGCTCCGCTCAACCACTCGCTTCTTGATTCTCCCCCATTTTTTGCTGTAGAGCCGACAAGATTTGCGTAATGGCTCCATTAATCGCATTCTTTCGTCACGACACATTCTAAAGACGACGGTCACTGGGCTGGTATCTGCCCCGCTCATGGCAAACATCTCGATTTGCAATGATCCGAATCGTGGACAGTCAAAGACCACGTGCTCCGGTGTCTCTTGGAAGTCACTCCTGACAAAAGGGTGACGCTGCGTGTCCGAATCGATGCAAGTATTGCCTGAAGCAACCATGACCAGACAGAAACTGCGAAAGGTAGAAGTTCACCTCTCCGTGCTTCCTTTTCATCCAGATCGACAAATCTGGTATGAGCTGTGTTTCCATCGACCGTTCTCCCCCGTGTCCTATTCGTGTTGCCATTTAGATTCCGAGTTCGAGATTCCGAACTCCTCTGACATTTTTCCGCTGATAACACTCGCTGTCCTCCGCGAGAGTGATGCCAATCAGGATCATTCCGGCAATGACGCATGCTGCCTCCGATGAAATTTTTCTGTACGCTGACCAACCCGTTTGTGGTGGGCTATCTGCAGCTTCGACGCCTGCATCCAGTTTTCAACTATGTCGATTGCTTCGGTAGTCAAAGATTTCCACTTCATCCAGTGTTTTGCCTGTCACTGATAATACGATGTTATCCGCAAAACCAACAATTGCTTCGCCTTTGGAACGCTTCAGCGTCAGCACCGCGCTGTCCATCACATTCCAAAGTGTTGGGCCTAGGATGGAACCTTGCGGAACTCCCGCCGTGATGTTCACCGATCTCCACCCCACGGAGGTCTCTTAGATCAGCACCCGATTCTGAAAGTAACTCTTCAGAATTCTGCACAGGTAATTAGGGACCCTCACTCTGTGCAGCGACTCGGCAATAGCCTCCCAGCTGGCGTTATTGAAGGCGCTCTGAACGTCGATCGTTACAACAGCGCAATATCTATTGCCTCTCCGCTTCTGTTTGGACGCCTTTACCACTGTCTCGACCACTGTCCGGATGGCATCCACCGTAGACTTCCTTTTCCTGAAACCGCATTGCATCGTCGATAGCCCGTGCTTCCTCTCGGTAAATTTCGTCAGCCTATTGAGTATGATCCTCTCCAGGAGTTTCCCAAGCGTATCCAACAGGCATTAGAAGCACATTTGTTGCAATTCAGTTTAATTAACTTCACTTTGACCTATTTAGGTCAAAATCAAGTTGCTGCTGCCAATTATCACAGCTTTGGGTTGCTTGAGATATTGGCCTATACGATGCTGGATCCCCCAGAGGCTTTCCTGGCTTTCGCAGCAACACTAGCTGTATTTTCCACCTATACGAGAAATGGCCGTCCTCCAGACATTTCTGCAGCAAATCCCTGAAAATGTCCGGAAATGCCTGAATCGCCACTTTCAGAGCCACGTTAGGGATTCCATCCGGACCGGGTGCCTTCTTCACCTTAAGCACTTTCGTCACTGCCACGAGCTCCTCGTTTGAGACTTGCATGCCCTCTGCGTTATTTCTAGCTCACTCGCCGTACGGTGTACGTGGCTACGTTGTTGGATCGTGCGTCGGGAAAAGCCCATCTACGATAACCTTCAGTTTTACTGGACATAGCTCCGCAGCCATTGTTGGGCCTTTGATCTTCGCCATGACAATACGGTACGCGTTGCCCCAGGGGTTAACATCAGCGGCTCGGCGCACAGCTCCTTGTAACACTTGTCTTGCTCAGTCTTATCTCTCGTTTTAATTCAGCCCTGGCTGCTCGGAACACCACTCTATGCACCTCTTTGTCTGCTGTGGTTTTAGCTCTCTAGACACGTCTTCTGGCTCTGAGACAACTAGTGCGAAGGATGCTGAGTTGCTCATTCAACCAGTCCGCTGGGCGCCGCTGGTTCCTCGACATGGTTGTGTCAGATGCCCTCACTAACGTATTCACCAGCTCGTCCGCGTTTCGGTTCGAGAGTTCGTTGTCGGACCGAAGTGCCTCAACAAAGAGTTTCTTGTCGAAGACCTTCATCTTCCATTTCTGCTCGCAACTATTTGTCCTTCGTATTGCGACAGGATTTCGCTGGCCGATGCCATACTAGATCGCCAGATGATCGCTATGGGTATACTATGGGCTATGCGCGTCCTCAGCTCGTCTTCCGTTGTAATCTCGTCAAGATTCTTGCACTCGATCACTGTCTCCTGGGATAGAGCTCCTACTATCGCCTGCTCATCAAGAGACTTTTCAACGAGCGTCTTGAAGGCTGTGCTCTTGATGGCAGCATCTTTCTTCAGCACAAAGAGTATCTCACTTTTTGGGTGTGTCTGGTTTTCACCACTTTATCACCTAGTTGCAGCGTACGTTGCTCCACGTTTTACCTCAACAATCAGAGCGTCGCCCTTCCTTCGCTCTCGACTAGACCGGGGTATCTGCTTCTTCTGCGCTCCTGGCGTTTTCGCTTGCTGCTGTTTTTTCTTCTTTTTCTCTTTCTGGTTGCCCCATCTCCTTGATTTCTTTGTGAACGTTGTGCATGTCTTTTAGGTACTCATGAAGTTTGTCGACCCGGTTTCATGTTTTTCTTTCCAACACCGTCCCCTCGAGTTGTGCTACTGCTGTGTTTCGGAGCGAACATCTGGGTCAAGAATCCCCTGCGACTTGCTACTGCTGGTACTCTCTTTTTTAGTATTTCACAATTCATTTATTGCTTGCTCTCAACTTAGTGTTCTAAATACACTTCCACAGTTATTAATTGGGAGCTTTTGATGCCAGGTACCAGTTTCGCATTCGTATGATTGTGTGGCAAGTACAATTTTGCACAGGGAGTCGAGAAATTTTCCCTTACGAAATACCTAGACCATACCGGGAATCGAACTCAGTCACCTCCAGCATGGTATTGCTTTGTAGCTGCGCCTTTACCGACTGACTTAAGGGAGGACCCGCGGTGGCCTCCGACTCGCGGTGGCCTTCGACTCGCGGTGGCCTCCGACTCGCGGTGGCCTCCGACTCGCGGTGGCCTCCGAATTCGGCACTGGTGACCTCTGTAGCTTTCCGCTTCTTGTGAACACTATCGCACCTCCGTCTTCGTTGTCTGGCGTTTTGTCGTCGTCGTTTAATTTTTATATGGTTTTTTTTTCTTTTTCATCTTTTTTATATTTTACTCTGTTGTCCTCCATTTTGTTGAGTCCCCTCTTCAGGCCACTATCTCCACGTGTTGTAGATAGTCACCTATCAGCAGGAAGGCCATGCTAGGGTTGACACGGTCCTTCATGGGGACCGTGTTCAGAGCCGGATCGGCGTAATTCAGGAATGTAATAACTGAGCCTACTACCCACCAAGTTTGGTGACGAGCTTTAAACGTATCCGTAAGCCTGCCAAGGTTTTACCGGGACGGGGGCAGCCACACCATTAGCTCACTTGCCATTTTTGGAAGGTGTCACCCTTCCATACTGAGGAAGCAGAATAGCCCGACTACCAGCCCTGCGCTTCATGTCAAATCCGTTGGCATGGATCTATTATTCGATGCCGTAATTAGGATCTCGCTGGCTTAGATCCTAATGTGCCGGTTGGCACTCCTGGGTGGGGTGCACGCTCGGGAATCCGAGCTCCACCCTCTTGAACTCTCATATCGTAATGCCCCTGGACGCGTCCTCGCAGTCCCTGCTGCCTCCATTGCAACTGACTGCAAACACTGCCTTTTATCTGGCCTGTCCTATTTTATTTTTGACCCACTATTGGTGCTGTCCTGCTAAATCCCATACACGCAAACACGGCACCGCTCCAAAATCACACATAAGCGGACGGCGGCAATAGTGCATGGGTAAGATTGGTTGTCCCTTTAAAATGCAACTCACACTTACGTCCCCAACCCCTCTGAGAAAGATCACTTTAAATTTAAAATTAAAGAAACTCCATCGATAGCAATCGTATTTCGATGCGGTTTTTTGCAATAGATCATAAAATTATCCTTGATTGTGAATCTACACGTAGTTTCGGATTCACAGGTTGGAGTACTGGGGTAAGTACCTATCCAGGGTTGGTGGACAAAATATTTTTAGATGCGAAACAAGCCATTTAGACATTTGGAGGATTTCTGATCATACTGGCCACTAAAAGAGACCCTACGGGATCCGAGTTCCTCCGGAAAAATGGCCATATTAAAACCTTTTCCAAAATCTGGCTTGCGACATAGAAACTTCATGATTTTGCAAAACTTTTTCTTCGGAAGACATTCTGCGCATTTCTTACCATATTGGCCACCCTCCGGAGTCCGAGTTCCTCCGGAAAAGTGGCCATGTTCAAATCGTTGCCTAGCTCAAACTTCATGATTTTACAAAACTAGGTAATGAAAAGACATTCAGAGGGTGCCTGACCATACTGGCCACTTGGAGTGGCCCTGCGGGATCCGAATTCCTCCGGGAAAGTGGCCAGATTCAAATCGTTTCCAAAACCTTGTGACATTTCAAACTTCATGATATTACAAAACTTTGTCTTCGGACGACATACTGAGGATTCCTTACCACACTGGCCACTTAGGGAGGCCCTGCGGGATCCGAGTTCCTCCGGAAAAGTGGCTATATTCAAATCTTTTCCAAAACCAGGCTTGCAATATATCAAACTTGATGATTTTGCAAAACTCATGTCCACCATCCCTGTACAGGTACTTAAAGGGTGTTCTGATCAAAATCCGGTCAAACAGTAATGTGTGTGAGTCGATCAACGTTTTTATTAATAAGTCAAATTATTTTTCTTTTTCAAGTTCAGTTAATAAGAAATATTCAGCTAACCTTCCTTTTAACCAAGTGCGAATTGCCGGGTCTTTCGTTTAACACCTGCCATAAGATTTCGTACAGTCTCCTTGCCCACTTTATTCGCCGCAGAACACCAGTTTGCCTTGAACTGTTTCTCGCTCACAACAGCTTTTTGAGTCTTCTTAAGGTTCCGCTTGACCATGGCCCAATATTGTTCGATTGGGCGGAGCTCTGGCGTGTTGGGAGGGTTCTTGTCCTTGGGCACCACTTGAACGTTGTTGGTAGCATACCACTCCATGGCCTTTTTTCCGTAATGACAAGATGCCAAAACCGGCCAAAATAGAACGGAACAATTGTGCCGCTTCAGGAAAGGAAGTAGGCATTTTTGTAGGCAAAATTTCCTGGTTAACGGTTCCGGTCGCAATGTAAACGTTGCTCTTCAAGCCACAGGTACAGATGGCCTGCCACTTCTGATATTTCTTCGCGAACTTTGATAGTTTATTGTGCTTGAAAATATCTGCCATCTCTCCCCGTCCGGTTGCCGTATAAAATTCCTGTCCAGGAAGCTGTTTAAAGTCTGCCTTGATATAAGTTTCATCGTCCTGTACCACGCAATCAAACTTCGTCAGCATCGTCGTGTACAACTTTCGCGATCGTGCTTTGGCCGACGTGTTTTGTTTATCGTCGCGATTTGGAGTCACCACTTTCTTGTAAGTCGACAGTCCAGCTCGTTTTTTAGCACTATCCACGGTTGAAGGCGCCACTCCCAGCTTCTTTGCGACATCTCGGACGGAGAGGTTGGGGTTCCGCTCGAAACAGCGGGCAACTCTTTTTGTCGTCGCTGTGGCCTCCGGCTTTCGATTTCCCCCGATCCAGCTTTCCTGGTAGTCGACAAACGTTCACCGAACACTTTTAATACGTTGGTAACAGTTGATTTAGCCACATTCAATTTCGCCAACTTGGCGTGAGAGTAGTTTGGATTTTCGCCATGCACGTGCAAAATTTTGCATGCGTTGCTTCTCTTCCTTCGACGACATTTTGATAACTGAAGTGCTAATCTCAAAATTAAAATAGAGGCATGATGCTACACGCACACATCTTCAAAATGAGGGGTGTGCAAAACTTTTTAATGCACGTTGAAAGGAAATGCGTCAAGTTTAAGTCGACCAAATTTTGATCGAAACACCCATTACCCCAGTACTCCCGCCTTGGAATTCAAAACTACGGAAATGTTCGGAGTAACCAGTGCAGATCCACAAACTGGCATAATTTTGTAATTCATTACAAAAAAAACCGCATCAAAATCCAATGGCTAACGATGGAGTTTCATTAATTTTCAATTTGAATTTTGCTTTCTCAGAGGGGTTGGGGACGTACGTGTTAAACAGGTAAATAATATTTCGATGTAATTACGTGTTTTTGTGATTTTAAACCTCATTGATCTCAAAAACTGGACGGGTTACAGCAATTCTGAGCTCATGTTTGGATTCATCAAGGCAAAATCTATAAAATTCAACATATTTACTAGATGGGAGTGAAACACTGCCGACTAGTATTATCAACCATTGCAGATTCATTTTATTTAAACCCAAAATTATGATTTTCACTGCCAATTTATCGATAGCAGTCACATGTAGGAGGTGACCAACGTTAAAATATGTGGGCTTGGCAGTATTTAAACAGAATATGTATGGCGTATTTGCTCGATTGTTTAAAAACAAAGCCATATGCCACTATAATGTTTTAAAACAGGAAAACCAAATAATTTTTGCGCTTCGCGAATGAATTCGTTTTTTGAGAACTGAATAAATTTATGCTTTTTTTCCCATAGTGCAAAATCTACTGTTGTTGCACATGGTGGAGTTTTTGCAGCAACTGAGATAAGAATAAGAATGTTAATCAAAATGCATTTCAAATTATTTAACCAAATGGACAAAAAAAAATCCCTATCACCCACCGCTTCCGGAGTGAATCGAGTGAATTATTTAACGTTCGCGTGCAAGTAGCGTAGCCTTCAAAAATTGGCTTTATCAAATTGCCCGCTGAAAACCTATGCCGAAAGACCGAACCGTTTCTAATTTTGCGTACAATAAAACCACACAGCTGGCTTGATAACACCATCGCATTCATGACAAAAAAAAAACAAATGCATTTCTTTAAATTGTTAGACCACAACTTTTTCCGATTCATAAAAAAACGATACACAATTTCACACAACAAAGACAACAACCAGGATTAAATGTCACACCTTCTCGGAATTTGATGCCACGCCGGGTGGGAAACGCATCGCCGCCGGCTCTTGCTGTATTGTATTGTGATATAACAAACAACATTAGAAAGCATCAAGTAGTGTAATGCAATGCAAAGTTTCATTCATTCATAGGTGAAAGTGATATCATGTGTCCCGAAGCAAGGGAAGCCCTATCCCGAAAGGTATGGATTGAGCCGAGAAGGTAGGGCTTCCGAGTGCGTAGCGGCAACAGGAATCAACCATGATGTTGTGGTGGGCTCAGACTGAGCCGTTCATTCACCGGAAAGGAAAGGATTTCAGCCTGTTAATGAGCGTTAAGAACTGGGCCAAGTAGGTGCGCAGACTTCAAACTGGGCTGAAACAAATATCGATGCTGTTGAACAATCGATAAATTTTCGAATCTCAAACACATTCCTCGCAAATAGAATCCACCCGACAGTGGTTAAGGCGTCAGCTTCACTGGATAATTATTGAGTGAAGGCCAGAAACAAGTACCCCAACTTTTATGACTAATGACCGACCTCCAAAATCCGCTAATGATTGCAATTAATCACACCGTCTCGTGCAGAGTTATGGACTTGTCTAATACACTATTCGCATCTAACCTGTTTCCCACATCGGGGCAGTAAAGCTGCGAGGCGCCGGGCGGAGGAGGTCATCGAAAGCTATTGGTTGGCACCCAGTTGAACCGGTGGTCTTCGGTGGAGAAGTGGAAAAACAAAACAAAACACAAAAGTTAAAGTTCAACGTCGGCATAAGGTTTCGGCTAAACCATCATCCTTCCCGATTATGAATTAAAAGCGCAGAGGTCTCAATAACGAGAAAACCCCAGCATTGGGTAAAACCCAAGGCAAAAAAACCTCTAACTGTCAAGACCAAAACACGGTTACACCGATCGGACCGGCCGCGAACAAGTAAATCCCACTCATCGTCAACTTGAAAACCTGAAAACAAGCAGCGGTGTGCCGCAAATCGTACGAAACGAGGCAGCGCTGAGATCACGTGTCCGAGCGAATTGATTTTTACCAACAAATCGTCAAACAACCCTAATCCCACCGGCACCGGACTAACCAAGGGAAAACATATTCTAACTAAACTTGTCATCTTTTGCACTCGTGTGCGACTCCGAGCCAATGTTTTCCAATCAATTAGCGGGAAGCAGAGTGAGGTTGTTTGCATTTTACAAAACTAGCTCACACGGTTACAGCTGGTGGGAAAGTTACGTGTACGAACTTACCGACTTGAATTTGTTTTCAGAGAAGAATGTAATCCGTCGTTTTCCAGCGACAACTACCTTTGCAAATTTCCTAGCAAACGACTTCACTAACCGGCTGTGAAGCTATATCTAAAACTGTCGAAATCTGTTTCTCTATCCTAACCTGCGATAAACTTTTACGCATAAACTTAAAGTCGAAGATAATAAGCGTACATGGGCGCTATCAATTGATGGTTGCGCCTCCTCGCAAGTTGATAAGAATGGTCGGTGAGTGACGTAGCTGTGAGTGAGCGCGAATGACTAATGAGCGTCAGTTCTTAGTTGACGTCACTGATGAACATGAGGCAATATCAAAGCAATATGCATAGTGACAATGTGGATGATATGACACTTTTTTTTCGCAAAGCAATGTTGTTTTCAATCTGGAGTAGTGTTTGAGCTAAGCAATTGTATGAAGTGTGAATCTAGGTTCGGTATTACCCACTCCAGTTCTAGCAGTTGAGGATTGATTGATTGTGATTAAATTGCAACAGATAGGAATTCCGCTCGTTACGTGCAGTTAATGTACTTGGGCAATAGAAATGAAGGATTGTTGACCAGTCAGTGATCTCGTTAGGGTTCGTAAATCATCCTTGTAGACCACATTGTTGCAATGATTTCCTGAATCGCTAGGTTCACTAACTTTAAGTTTACTTTTGCTGGTCCAATCTTCCTTCAGGACCGCCCATGCGCCACAATGTTTCGCCAAGAAACTCGGTTTAGAGCTGCTTGTCTCCAGTTTCTTGAGCGACCTACACTTCCTAGGTCTTGCTCCAGTCGGATTCGAGGCAAACGCCATTTTTGCCGGATTGTAGTCTGGCATCCTTACAACGTGTTCCGCCCATTGTACCCATTCCAGCTTTACCGACCTTCGACACGTCGCACAGTGGTTCCAAGTTAGAAGAGACGTGGCCAGTCTTTTTGAGCATTTATTTATAAAATCATGTATCTTTTATAAATGTTGGGGTGCTGAGATCAAATTTGATGTCAAAAAGACCGGATTGATCCATCTTGCAGTGACAACTTTTTATTCTTCTTACAAAGAACCCAAGTAACAATTTTAGTTTTATTCCAGCCATACAGCACTCCTCCCGGCTTTGTTGATAAAACTGCATTCAAAAATGTTTTGTCTACCAACACCTCCTCTATGCTTCATTAAAGCCAAAATTTATACAAAGTGGCCCACTCTATAGACGGTTGTGAACACAAGTTAATAAAACCTTTATAAGACCATAAATAATTTTGAAAATGTTCTAGTGATAGATGTTATGACCACTTGAGAACCTTCATAAAACCTATTGACTGCCTTGAAAACCAGCATACGGCCAAATGGCCACAACTGTCAAACTTCTCGGTGATATCTTGGTTGGTTTTTGTTGTTCTGCTTTGTTCGATTCTTTGCTATTCTGATTAATTTAGCAGTAAATAATATCGAAGAAAAAAGTTCTAGAGTTGCGGAGAATTTTGTTTGATGGCAAAGTATCTAAAAATAAAGAGTTTTTTACAGCGATCATGCGCCAAATCATATGCGCATTTAATTTAATTTTATGATAAATATTGGCACGATAAGAGCCGAAAATTAATACGCCTCTGAAATTAAATAAGTTTACAACAACAAAAACAAAACTCAAACAATTTATATTCGGTGAATTAATCATGAATTTCCTGAAGATTGATGGCATTCAATAAGGTTATCTGAAAAAATGCCGACATTGGTCTCCGATCTACAGTTCATTAACATTACATTTAAATTTTGTGCATTTATTATACCATATTTCATTTATTTATTATATTTCAATATGGCGATAGGAAAAAATCGCAGTTTTGCCAAAAAACCAACTTATCTTCGCAATGACTACTGTAAAACTATTTGGTCATTTGGTGTCTTCCCTCAATGCCAATTTGCCGTATAATGCATTTACTGCAGGCAAAGTGGTTTTAAAATGGTTTTTCAACTGACCATAATAAGATAATATGAATGAGTCCTAAAACGGCATTGCAAAGCAGCATTTTACGAGTTCATAAAGTTGAAATAAAAGCTTTGATAAGAGTAAAAGGAATTTGAGAAAACAAGGTTTTAAGATCGTTGCAAACAAGCTGTGTAGGTTCTCATAAACCTGATTAAAATTTGAAACCTATTGGCACCTCTTGGTTCCATAATAAAACCAAACTTATTTTTAGTGGCTTTAATGAAACGTTAATAAAACTTAATATCGCAGAAGTTTTTCAATAACCACTAGATCGAACCAGATGAAACAACCATCAAATGGTTTTGAGGTCCGAAAGAAAGCTCTGGAATATTTTTGGAATCGGTCAACTGGCTCTGAAAATATCTCCGGGAAATGTTCTGATGAATATGGATCATGTGTCTATAATCAGCCGGAATTGTTTTAAACCCATCATTCATCACCTCAAATCACATGAAAAAATTGACAACAAGATCAATGTCAGTCAAACTGAGTAACTAGCACTACATTGTCCACATTCTGACATGTTCCGGGTACCCCCGGGGAAGTGGCCAGTTTCTGACTTGGACCAAAACCTGTCATGCGACACCTCAAATCACATGAGAATTAAAAATTAAGTTCTTTGCTTGTGTTATTTAGTATTCAAATCCAAATTGGCCACCACTGCCGACATGTTTCGAGTTTTCAATGAGGTGCACGCAATAACCGTGAACTTCGACATAGGTATAAATTAGGTACAGTAATAACAGCTCTATCTACTTTAGTTAAACGATACTTATATTTTGGTTCATTATGCATTTTTTCAGAACCATCAATTACATTTTTAATACGTTTAATCACATTATGTTCAGAAACATTAATTTACATGCTTATAATGCATTGAAACCAGATTAATGAAAATAACTTCTTTTGATTGAACTTTGAATCTAACGCACTAGTCAGGAGTATTGCGTGACTCTCGGTTCTACACACAGCAGTATCTATAACCTAACGTGAAATCACATTGAAGTGATTTTCAAAGATTATTTGTAGTTATATGTTATATTGTGTGTAAGGGACAGTAGCGAAGCAGCCTAATGCTAAAACCAATTAAATAAAGAAAAAACAAAGTTTATTGGCTAGATATTAGAACAGGTGGATTTGGTATTTCAATCTTATATGAAGAAAAAAAAATCGTACTCCATCGATATTTCTTGGACGAAATATTCGCTACCTTTATTTATATGAGTTAAGTTTTATAATGAAAGAAAACGGTTCTCCAGGAAATCATTTTTTGATGTATTATGACTTATAAACTATCATCGGCATCAACAAACATTAAAAACAAATTAATAATCGAATTTTTCATATGTAACGTTTGCATTTAAAAAAATGGACAAAAATTGTCGATTTTTCATGGGTTTACCCGCACTGACGAAACTACCTATGCAGCATCAATCAAGTAATCCATGGGTCTGCAGACCAAATTTTACAGCTCTATCAGTCGGAGTCTAACCGTGATGACAAAAACAGTGAAGCAACTCCGTTCAGAAGTGTGCGCGTTCAAAGATCGGCACCCCGCCGCGTCGAAAACGGACATCGTGCGGCACTTTGTGGACGCCGGATACGCCCGTTCCGGCATATACAACATCTTGGCACTATTAGACAAGAAAAGAAGCTCCAAAGGATGCTGAAGAGGAAGACCGAGGGAAAAGTGGCTACATCGCTGCGTGCACTTGGCCGGGAGGTCGGTTCAACCGGCCAAACAGTAAAAAAGTACCTGGCGAACATGAACATACATATCAGGAAGCGGAAGTCGCGTCCACTGGTTTCGGAGCTGCAGCGGCTGAATAAGATGGTCAACTCGATTTTCCCGGTGAATCGCGACGTGGCGGTGGTGATGGACGACGAGACCTATCTCACCCTAGATGGCAACGACTGGCAGGGCACTTCGTATTTTACTTCCCCCACGAAGGAAGTGAGCTCCGAGGTGAAGTTCATTTCACATACCAAGTTCCCCAAGATGGTGCTGCTGTGGCTGACAATCAGCGAGACGGGGATTCAAAGCCGCTCTTTTTTCGCTCCAGACTGGCCGTGAACGGGGAAATTTAAGGTACAAAATGCCTGCCGCAAGTTGCGTCGTTCATCAAGAAATGCCATAAGGGCGAAGACGCGGTGTTCTGGCCGGATCTGGCGTCGGCTCACTACTCGAAGCGATCGTTGGAAGAGATGGAGCGGCTGAATATAGATGTGGTACCCAAGTCGGCGAACCCGCCCAACGTCCCCCAGCTGCGTCCCATCGAGAATTTCTACACGCATGTTTTCGTCTGCCATGGTGAATGTTCCAGTTAACTGCTGGAAGGCCACGCGTAAGGGCGTAGAATTTTTTTTGCAAGTAAGCTTAAATAATTAACGTCCATGGGAAATTTATCAAAAGCAATCATTTGTCTTAGCTTTTTTTTTATCACCATCTGAAAAAAGTCCATTTTTTTAATGCAAACGTTATAACGCGAATTTTTCGAATTTTACGAAAATACATCAATCCGAGTTGAGCTTTAATGATGTATACGCAATTTGTTTAGGTGTTTATTGTTGATCATGTGATCTCAATTTTCATCCAAATGTAATGCAACAAGTTTCAAAAAATCACAAAAAAAAACAAAGAAAAATCTGATGGTATTAGAAATACCGCATCTATCTTACATGAGGACAAAATCTAAAAAAGGAAATCGCGTTATAACAGAATTGAGCGTACTAAGTTTTCAAACACTTTAGTACAGAGAACAGACATCCAGGCTCGAACATTTTTTTTTTTAAATTTACTGTGTAAATTTTTGAAAACAAACCGGTGGAAAAACAATCGCCGCCTAGTCTAGGTTTCACCAAACTAAAATTGACAGACTATCAAATCTTGAGGCGGACAAGTGGCGCCATCAACATACGATTTACCATAACTTCCGAAAACAAGCGGTAATTTTAAAATGGCAGTTACAGAAATTTACGCACGGAGGGCACTCCAGCTTGGATGTCTGTTCTCTGTAACTGTAGTTTTAAACAATGTATTAGATATAAGACACTTAAACGATCCACAGCAAACCAGTGCGCAAAAATGCGCAGCTAGAACACAGTACACATCGAAGTGTTTCTGTACATTTAGCCATGTTTTCTTCAATTCTTGATTCTGTTTCATAATAGTCAAATATTTTTTGATTGGTCTCAACTCTGGGGTGTTTGGAGGATTGAGGTCTTTGGGTACGATGTCAACCTTATTTTCGTTATATCATTCCAGCACCTGTTTTGAAGTAGTTGTATGACGCCAAGTCAAGCCACAAAGTTGGTGGGCTCTTGTGTTATCTCAGCAACGGAAGTAGACGTTTTTGTAGACAATCCCTTACGTGCACTTGGTCATTCAAGTTCGAAGTTGTCACGAGTGGAGTACTTCGTACCCCACATGTACAAATCACTTGCCAAACTATGATTTTCTTGGCAAATTTGCTTCCGTTGGTGCTCTGGGACATGGAACTAGTCCCTTGCCATGAAGAACTGATGACCTGGAATCTGCTGAAAGTACGCCTTTATGTAGGCATCATCATCCATTACGCAACAGGGTTTTTTTTTCAGCATTTACGTATAAAACTTGCGTGCCCGTGATTTTGCGGCCACATTCTGCTACTCGTTACGGTTTGCTGCCTTCTGGACTTTAAATGTACGTAATCCAGCCTGATTTTTGACCTTTTTCACAAAACTGTTTGTCAACGTTAGCTTGTTTCCAATATCCCGCGTTTAGTTTGCGCCTGTAAGCTTCAACCACCCTGTCTTCTTTAGCGCTCCAGCGTTCCTCCGTTCCAGTTCCTTTTTTCCGATTGGTGGTCAGACGATCTCTGTGGCGTTTGATGACACGGGAAACAGTAGAGTTTGCTATGGCACGAAGCGGATTTATATAAAGCGCGAGCAAACATACGAAACTAAAATCAACCAAAGCTTCAAACATTTTACAAACAATCAATGGGAAACTAGCAATTTAAAATTGGCTCACTGGTTTAGAACCCCGTTGGTCACAAGTACACTTTGCACCTTGCACCTTGCAATACATTCTTTTGCTTTTCGGAACTAGAATCTTTGTTTTTGTTTTGATTTTGTATTATTTTGACCGAATAGTTGAAGGGTTGTTCATTGTAAGTTGTACTTTTAGGAGGGAATCAATAAGCTTGGAACCGAGTTTGGGACCGATGTGTAGGTACTTCCTGAGCCAAAAACTGTATCCATTTTCTTCTTGACTATACAGCCCCTGATTACACCCTAATGGCAAAAATGTATACCTATTTGCGTGTGTTGCAATTTCAACGTGGACAACCTTTACATCTATCGCTGAGCCAGGAAGTATTGTTTCAGTTTTGAATTTGACATTGTAAAATGAATAGTATCGCAGTTAGCATCATTCAATATAGCAGTTAGCAGATAGCAATCATTCAATTTAAATTTGACGCACTGTACACAATAAAAACATAATTTATAAGTAATGTATCATTCAATAGATGGGTTCAAATTTGGCATAATTCCTGTGATAGTTGTGTCGCGAAAATGTGTGAAAATGTGTCGCAATGTCGCAAAAGACGTGCCAGAATGTAGAAGTTCAATTTCGAAAATAATTCCGATGAGTCAATTATACGCGATACGATATTGTTTACCATCAGACCATCGGAAATTCCTGTCGACTAGCGTGCATCGTGCTTTATACGGAGGTAAAGGATATATACCCAAGTAACACACAAAACATCTTTTCTAGAATTATTCATAATAGTTTTTTTTTATAAATCTATCATCAACGTTTTGCAAAACATGTCACGTTCTGATTCAGTTCACTCTGACTAACAATTGAGTTGTAAATCATTTTTTTCAGTGCAGCAAGTGATTTATTCTTTATTATTGTTCTATAGAACATCGTCCCATACACTTATAGCATGAGCATGGTTGACCACCCGAGGTTGATACTCCGTTACTACCAGATCAGCTATAGTTACACCTACAGAACCTACAGATGATGCTTGGAACTAACATACATCCTCAATGCGGAAAAAAATGGTGATCCTAAATTAAGGCAATGCCGGCGCTGTCCCTTCCCGAATACGGGTCTAGTAAGGAAAGGGTAGGAATGTGTTGATGTGAGACTTGCTTTTTTGGAAGCCGAGGAATCATCTGCACTTCCACGATAATTCATTGGGATGATAGATAAAAGGGTTGGGTTGGCAACAGGGTTCGTTTTTCTAGACGATACGCTGATTTTTAGTTTACGTTAGTTTTCAGATAATTCTCCTTTTGGTTCATTTTAAGAAGGGGCTCAAATATATATTTAAATATTAGTACTGATTGAAACCAACAGTGAAGATGCTGTTGGGCCACTCACAATGTGTGATAGTGGTTTTTCATTGAGGCGAAGTATTTTTTTTCATGGCGCTTGAGAGTCTATTTGGACCGATTTATGTCAACGGTAAGGGTGTTGCTGGAGCTTCTCACAAAATGTGATGGAGGATATTCATTGGTAAGGTTAATGAAAAAAACGCCCAAGGGCCGATTTAGACTGATTTAAACGAACAGAAAGAAAGACTTCGAGGACAGTTTTTTTTTTATTCAAAAAGCAAGATCATTTTTAACAATGCTTGGGAGCCGGTTTGCACTGATTTACACAAGGTGTAATGGTATATATTTATTGGTCAGACAAGATAGTTTAAACAACGCTTGAGAGCTGATTTGGACCTATTCAAACCAACATCAAGGTTGGCGATGGGGCCACTCGCAAAGTGAGATGATGGTTTACTTCATTGGGACATCAAGATTTTTGAAAACGCTTAATAGCCGCTTTGAACCGATTTAGACCAACATTAAGGATGCATTAAGGATGCTGTTGATGTCACTTACAAAGTTTCATGGTTTTTATTTATAGAGAAGACAAGGTTTTTTTAAATGATTTATACCAACAGTACAAAAAAAAATCTTGTTTTATTAAAAACTTTGCACTTTACTTCTGAAAAGTGTTTATTTCACTTTCACTTTTTTACTTTAATTGAAAGTAAAATTGTCTACAACGAAAGTTTTTCGCTGGATTTGAAAGTGTCATGTTTCGGTTCAGTGTGTAAATTTAAAAGTGTTTTCTTTTACAATGAAAATTGTGGAACTGTCAAATCCACCAACACAAAAGTGCTGTTGTTTTTCTCATCAATCGCTTTTGAGTTTGCCTGGAAATGTCACAGCGATGTCGCGCTACATGATAAAAGCTCACATGCAACCATCATTCAACTCATCAGGTTATCGTAAGGTGGATTACGGTGAGCTGTTGAGTTGTGCAGTGGAGCAAAAGGAAGAAGGCAATTGTTTGTTGGCAATTGACAGTTCTAAGAAGATCAAAATCAAGCTGGTGGAGAAAAAAGTGTTGTGCCTGAAACTGTGCGCTTTTGAAGTTGTAAGTAATTTTTATTTATTATATTACGTGTCATTAATGGTTGATGTTAACCTTTTTTGTAGAAAATCAAAGAGAAAGTTAAGAGAGACGGAGAGAGTACTGCGGCCAGATGGATTTTCTCCGACGAATGTATCGTTGGGCGATGGTTAGCACATTACCGGTGAAGTGGAGTGGAGTGAATTGTGCTGCACTCAGTAAAAATTATGTTTTACGCTATGCGTTGATGTTGTCGTTGTTATTCTTGCTGTGATCCAATGATCCAATGATTATTCTTAAAACTATCAAGGTTTTTATTGATTCATTATTCAATTGGTTGATAATTATAAAAATCATATTTTACAGTTGCATACCAGTGTTAATACAAACGAAGAGCTACAAGATGTGTACAACCATTGGAAGAAGGAACACGAAAGCACTGCGATGAAATCTGTCATGGATATTGTGAATTGTGAAAATATAGACAGTAAGAAAGATTAGAATACGGACAGCATGTCGACTACGTGATTTGATTAAGAACCGGTGCCAACAGCTGAACTAAAGTATTCTTCTTCAAGGTAATGGGATTTCAGTTGCAGCACGGTTTTGGTATGTTACTTAAGAAGACTCAAGAGAAGTCCCTTGAAAATGAATGTGTAATGTCTTCATGACAAATTATGCAAAAACTGTAGTAGTAACTATGGAAATAAACTTAAGAAAAACCTTAATATTTCTGCTGGAATGGAATTTAACATTCCAAAGTGAACTCACTGCCTCCTATTCGTTTCGCAAATTTTATATATATTTTTGATCGGACTCCTGCGTTTCATGTTGATCATCTATATTTATAAATTTTCAAAAGAAAAACTACATTTCTTTTTACTTTGCCTGTAGGCATTTTTAGGCTCAAAATTTGTTGCCATTTAAAAAATTCTAGTTAAAACAGTTGCCAATTCTGTATGCTTGGTTTACATTAAACAAACATTTAACTCCTGGGTTAACTCCGAATGTACCGTTTCCTAAAAAAAATTGAGCGTACACCCATGACGTGGAAGAACTTTTCGATTATTTTGAGGGGATAATACTTTACAAACATATTATTTATGTTGTAGATCAATTCTATAATTGTTCAACTTGCGATGCATGAACTTTAATTATGGAAAAAGATTTCTACAAAATTTTAATCGAATAAAATTCCAGAAATGATGCTTCTTTGATGTTACAAAATTGAGCGTACACCTTTACTATTTTCAATCCAATTCGTTTTATAAACACTATACTGGCAATTTGAAGTGAATTTTTCTAGCAGTGCATACTGTCAACAACTCTCAGCTGCATTGGCTCACACTCTCCATAAGTAAACAAGTGGAAATTCAAGGGACCTTTGAAGAACCGTACAAACGAGGACGAACGAGGAATCGTGCGAACAATAAGAAGAAAAAGAACCTAACACAAGTCTTCCGAAATTGGCCAACGTGGTCGCTGACAATATCGGGAGATCCGTCAGTGCTCAAACCATCCGGCTTGTGGCTGGAAGTCACAATCTGAGGGGAAGGGTTGCTCGGAAGAAGCCTCTTCTTTCAAAAGGCAAATATTAAGAAGCGACTGGATTTTGCGAAGGAGCATATTGACAAGCCTTTGGAGTTTTGAAACAAGGTGGTTTTTATCGACGAAACGAAAATTAATCTATTTGGATCCGATGGAAGTCAGATGGTTTGGAGAGAACCGAATTCGTCGTTGAAGGTCATGCATTTAGGCCCTACTGTCAAACACGGAGGAGGTAGCGTCATGCTGTGGGATTCAATGGCGGCCAGTGGTGTCGGTGCTATGGAGTTTATCTACACCACGATGGACAAAATGGGTTATTTGAACATACTGAAGCGTAATCTGCAACCTTCCGTGCAAAAAATGGATCTACCGCGTGATTATTACCATAGACTAACTCTAAGACCAGTAGGTCCCGAACAAACACGATATTTTTCTTGGCTCAGTCAGTACTAGAACATCGGTCCCAAGCTCGGTGATGATTCGCCCCTAACAACATAGCTCACACCAACACATTCTCAAATGTTGTGTCAAAATAACATACTGAATCAAAACAACAACCAAGAAGATACTAGTACCGGAAGGTACCGAAAAGCGCAAGAATTATTGCAAGGTGCAGACTGCAAGGTATATTCCGGACCTAGGGGTTCTACAACAGTGAACCAATTTCAAATCGCTAGTTGCACATTGATTGTTGTTATTACTTTCAGCAGGACAATGATCCAAAACACACGTCGCACGTTGTACGAGAGTGGTTGCTTTACAATGTTCCTAAGCAACTGAGAACCGCTCCGCAGTCATCGAATTTGAACCCCATTGAGCACTTGTGGTGGGAGGTTAAGCACTTACAACCAAAAACCCAAAAAACAACATAACAAAAAACAACTCAGTATATAAACCACACAAAGAGCACGCCCGCTAATTTTTTCACCCCCACCAACCCCCCAAACAAATTCTTTTTTCCCCTCTGTTAACTCACACAAACAAAACCACCAAAAAGACTCCCCATCCCCACAAAAAAAAAAAAACAAAAAAAAATTAGACCCCCCCCAATAACCTTTTCGAACAAATTCTCCCCTTATTCTATGACATTCTTTCCACACATTCACCCTGCCAAACATTTCTCCCTCTTTTACGCGTCTGCCTCTCAATTTCTCGGGCGTTTATTTTTTTTCCCCCCCCCCCCCCCCTCTTATCCAACCGACACCACCACCCCCCAAACATTCCCCCCCCCCCCCACCCCCCCCCACCGCCTCTCCCCCCCCAACGTGGTTTACGCAAAAAAGCGCAGTGATACCTTTTCTCGGATAAAAAATCCGATCCCCTTCGACTACAAGCTCCGAGACACTACGATCAAACGATCAACTTACGTAAAAGACCTAGGAGTTAATCTGGATTCCCAGTTCACGTACAAGCTAAACATTTCATACATAGTAAACAAGGCTGGAAGCTCTAGGCTTTATATTCCGGATGAGCAAAGACTTCTCCGATATTTATTACTTAAAGTCATTGTATTGCTGCCTGGTGCGGTCGATTCTGGAATATTAGTCCACCGTTTGGAATCCAATAGCACCGAAAAAGTCGAATCAGTTCAACGCAGGTTTCTACGTTTCCAGTTGCGAGAGCCGTCGTCAGTCGGTCGGTCTGGAACCACTTCGGATTATTCGGAACACATCAAGGGCTCTCTATGTCGCATACATCTTTCAGAGTCGAATCGGTTGTAGCGATTCAAATCAATGTTCGACCACGGGAATTGCGGAATTAGTGTAATGTTAAGGATGCCATTTCATCGTACAAATTACAGCATAGACGGTGCTATTAAAGGAATGCAGCGGGTATTCAATAGAGTCTCAACTATATATAGATATTTGACTATACGCTTCCTGTCTGATTTTTTTTCCGGGCAGCCTGCTTTAAAATTAGTGTTAATGCCATGTTAATAATTAGTCCAGCATTGGGATTTGAGAAGTCTGTTGATATTAAAAACACATATCAATTTTCTCGGTCACAGCCGATAGAATGGAGCGACCAGATTTACAAGCTACCGATCATTGCATACCCAAGTAACAGTATTGATTTCATGAGGGTTCAGTTGACCGTGATTTACACTTTTGGAATGCTTTAAAAACTGAATAATACTTTCAGTATTGCTATATTGCGCTCTCGTGTTTCTATTGATAACTAAAAACCATTAAAATTTAGATTTAACAATAATTAACCTCACACGAATTGAAAATGATTGATTTTCGATCAGCACTAAATTATTAAAAATTGCGGTGCCGTGCATTCCTTCTACAGGCGGCAATAAAAGCGATGGACATGCGGACAAACAATAAATCTTGTGTAACATTTGAAAAGGGCCTATCTTCGTTTATCGTTTCTCTTCATCGACTTTCTCTTTGGTTGATTGCGGCTAAACCATTGAATTTGTGGCTCTACCAAAAGCTTAGAGAAGACGACGGTCATAGAACATGGGAAATCCTTTTGCAGCCGCGTTAATCACAGGAGAAAAAATCGACGAATCGAACGAAGATATGCATTTTTCAAATGTAAAGCGAGAATTAAGCAAATGGAGAACAATGAACAAAAGGCGGCTTTCAACTAGCGGTTATTGGAAAGCAATTTATCGTGTTGCCTCTCGATCGATTTGAGAATCCACCTCCAGCTAAAATTGCGCTTAACTCAGGTGGGAACAATAATTTTAGAAGAAAATTTAATGACATCTTTGTACAGGAAAACGTTTCTTTTTTTTTTAAATAATAAAAGAAACATGTTTTGAATTCTGATTTGATCTTTCATCCCGCGAATCCAAGAGAAAACATCAATACATACTAGATTTAGGTACTTACCGTCTGCTTCAGATGGGAAACCAACTCAGCCAAGCTTGACGCCGGCGCCAAGCATGGTTTGGTCAGATGTATCTGCACGAATTTCCTCTCTCAGCTTCCACGATGAATTATTCAATCTCGTCTCATGCAATCACAAACACACAGGCCACTTCATTCACCGAAAATCTTCACTTTCTTCGCTGCCTGTCTTCCTACAATCTCCAAGGAAACTTTAATCGATTGCATCAGAAAAGTCGGCCGACCGTCCGGCCGGTCCCGACACGCGAATATCTTCCCTAACGCAGCGCGGACGGGAATCCACGACGCTCAATTAAATTAATTTGTACGCGGCCGCGCACAGTTCATTTAACCCGTTGATTAGTTTTTCAAGTCGGGTAGATTTTAACATACTCGGCGAAGAACATATAGTACCTACAACATGTGCTGGTTAGTTGTGAGGATTCTTCAATTTGCAAGCGAGGTCAACATGTTTAAAATCGAACGCTTGCGTTTTCTTTTGGGTAAAAATAGAAAAGACGCTCATAGTACGATTCGATTTGAGCCGTCAATCAATGGGTCAACTTCGGTCATTCGCAAAATGATTGTGATCAATTGAGGCATTAGGTCTAGTTGGACCACGTGGTTCTCGTCCACGAAGGCCGGGGCTTGTCATCAACGAATACGATCTCTGTAACTCCATTTAAATATAAATTGGCAAGTTGTAATGACAAAGCAAATAACTTCGAGAATGAGTGGACACAAATCTTGAATAGATTATTTTTAAATACCGGCTCGTAGCCATGTAAGCATGATTAGATAGACACCGCGGCAACCGCTAACTGCAGTTGCATCAGACCTTGTGATAGTAAAACAGTTTTAAAAGAAGCGATTTTGAATGGATGCCAACAGCTTAAAAGCGTTTTGGTTTCAAAAATTTGAACTCATTAAAATCATGTTCATCACCGCATTATTACCCTTTCGAGAATTCTTTCTTTTTCAGCAAAACTATAATTAAAACTGACCTGGAAGCAACTAATCAATATAAACCATACAAGGACCCTCTTGACGCCGTTCGGAAGCAAACGAAAGCAATATTATTTTCCGGAAACAACACAATAATTATTATTCATTGAAGCAGATCTCCGCAAAACCGGCGACACTGATGGCCAAGTTACATGTTTGGCTAACAACACAATTATTTGCTTATCAGCAATGACCGAAAGAATAACACTTTAATTGCACTTGTTTTCTACTACGCACTGGATTTCTTTACAGGCACAAAAAGTGAATGTACCATTCTATGGCCGCTGGCGGAAGCCTGATAAGTTTGGTACCTTCTGAAAACTTGCGGAAACTACTCCGGTTTCAGCAGAGGATTAAACATACACACCAATCGATGTTTGAACAGAGAATTGACGAAAAGATGATTATCACTCACTAGACTAGTGTTTTGTAATTTTATCGATGAAAGCATAAAACAACGACACAAGGCGAGGGCGTTTTGTTTTGGTTTTCTGATAGGACAGGGCACGAAAACGCACGGCCTTTGTTTTGCTTTATGCGACAGTGTTTTGTTATCAGCTGCTGCGCGGCGCGAACACACTACTACAACTGCACCCATGTGATTTGACAGCTAAACGAATCCAATTGGATTAGAACAGTTAGAAGAGTTTGACGAGGGTTCCAGCGTTGGCAGATATTTCGTAGGGTGCGACACATCTAGATTTCACTAAATTTAGGTCGGTATCGTGCAACACCCCCCACAACATGACAGATTAACTTAATTTCGTGTAACCACTTGCAAATCGTACACATTTAAAAATCTTGCAGTAAAAACTACCATTTTACCCGACTATGCCTATCTTTAACACTATCATGAAATTTCAGTCATATTCACTACGTTTATGGTAAAACCTTCAACATATGTGGTATATTTGACAAACCTCATATTGATATCAACTGCACCATGGTCGATCTAAACGCAGGCATTGTAAAATCAAACGCATTTATAGTCAGCTGAAAATTGTTGGTGTTTGCGCTTAATTTAACCCTCGAAATAGTAGTTTATACTGCGGTTTTTTTGCGTGTAGATGTCGCCCCGCAACGTAAACATTGGGGTCGTCCCTAGCAGATGCACCGATTGTTCTATTCGGAACAGCATGTTTTTGTTGCATCATGAGTTGTTGCAAAACAACAAGCATGCGTACCATATCAAAAGAGTCTATATTTATATTCACGATATTGCTGGTTGCAGTTGTGATTGGACTCTAGAAGTGCTTTTTGCGCTTTTTAAAGTGTGATAAAAGTGCACGTTTATGTCAAATCGTTTTGTTGTCTTCGGTGCACTTATCCTTTATGCTGAAAGGTATAAGTTCACTGAAGACAGGAAACGATTTGACGTACACGTGCACTTTTATCACACTTTTTCTGTTTTTGTCGGAGTCCATTTTTAACTGCAATCAGCAATATAACCAACAATATAACCATATAAAGGTCGGTATCGAGTTCGAAAGAAATTTATTTTTCTATCCCAATCCCATGTTAAGCTCGGTATCGTGCTCGAAAGAAATTTCTATTTATATGTCAATCCCATGTTACATTCCGTTTACTGAAACGGAAAAGTAAAGAATCGAAAAGAAATTTCTGCATCAGTATCCACCTGAAAAGAACGAAAAATAATATTGGAATTTGTAGGGTTTCCACGCAAACTAATGGGAGCTGTCACTTTTACGTCCGGAAAAATATCCCGCTCTATTAATCCGTAAGTGAAGGTGACATTTCGTTCCTTGCAAATCAATTGTCAAAATTATGCTTGGTAATATTGAATAAAATTCCGTAACCTCTCTACTTTTTAAGTCGATACTGGCCTTTAAATTCCGTTTACTGAAATGGAAAAGTAAAGAATCGAAAAGAAATTTCTGCAGAAGTATCCACCTGAAAAGAACGAAATATAAAATTGGAATTTGTAAGGTTTCCACGCAAACTAATGGGAGCTGTCACTTTTACTGTCAGAAAAATATTCCGCTCGATTATTCCGTAAGTGAAGGTGACATTTAGTTCCATGCAGATCAATTGTCAAAATTCCGCCTGGTAATATTGAACAAAATTCCGTAACCTCTCTACTTTTTAAGTCGATACTGGCCTTTAGTTAGATACTGACCTAAAAGAACGAAAAATAAAATGGGAACTTGTAAGGTTTCCACGCAAACTAATGGGAGCTGTCACTTTTACATTCGGAAAAATATTCAGCTCGATTATTCCGTAAAGGCCAGTATCGACTTAAAAAGTAAAGAGGTTACGGAATTTTGTTCAGTATTACTAACGACTTAAGGCCAGATGTTAAAGACGATTGTTCATATACGGATTTTGTCAATTAATTTCAACATAAAAAACGGCATCAAGATAGCCTTGTATCATGTTACAACACTGTAGTCTGAACAAGGCATTACGGAATTTTGTTCAATATTACCAAGCGGAATTTTGACAATTGATCTACATGGAACGAAATGTCACCTTCACTTACGGAATAATCGAGCGGAATTTTTCTCCGAAAGTAAAAGTGACAGCTCCCATTAGTTTGCATGGAAACCTTTCAAATTCCAATTTTATTTTTCGTTCTTTTGAGGTGGATACTGCTGAAGAAATTTCTTTTCGATTCTTTACTTTTCCGTTTCAGTAAACGGAATTTAACATTGGATTAAGATAGAAAAAGAAATTTCTTTCGAGCTCGATACCGACCTTAAGTGAGGTGACATTTCGTTCCATGCAGATCAATTGCCGAGTGGTATGATTTTAGTCTACTTGTTGTCGCGGGTTGGCATTTCCTGCCATCTCGAGCACTTCACCGGCCAGGTATTCCATCACCGCAGCGAAGTAGACGGGGCCTCCGGCACCAACGCACTCGGTGTAGTGCCCTTCCAGAGCAGACGGCGAATGCGACCGAGTGGGAGCTGCAATCCAACTGCAAATTTGTCACGGCCAGACATGTTACTTGGCAATAGAGTCGGTCGATGGTCGACTTGACGGTGCGTAGCCGAGCGCTTACTCAACATCTTCGAGATCGCTGAAAGACTGAAGGAAAATTCCAACGTGTCCTCCTTATGCATAGGAGTTACAATCTTTACCTGATGCATAGGAGACGTTCCTTACTTAAATATGAAGTCTGTGCTAGGAAGTACTGTGTATTTGGTAAATTTACTCTGAAAAATCGGCATTATAAGATATCACCTTATATTTGCGTTAATTTCAATAGTAGAATGTTTAAAAGCAATAGATTTAAATATTGGAATCGAACCGTAGAAAATGTCACGATCGATTGGTGCAAACATTTTGGAAATCAATCGTGGAATGACTTAGTTATTAACGTTCAAAACCTATATATTTTTCGTGACGCTCCAAATTTTCGCAATTCGAATGTGTACCCCAGTATTGAAAATACAGACGTAGTCCTACTTCAAAAGAACCACTCAATATGGAAACTTACTGCTGATCTCGACTGGAACCGTCCACACCATTCTCAGTAAGGACCTTGGATGTAAGGCTTACAAAAAAGGAAGGTCCAAGGCATCTCGGAAGCTACCACCAAAAAGACGATGGCAGAGGCAAGTTGATACTCTCTTGGTCGGCTGGTCACGACATCATTATGTTGGACGACAAACTGTTTGTGCTGAGGCAGCATACAATGAGCAAAATGATCGCAAACATTCCAACATCTCAATTCAACAGCCCTCGGTTCTAAAGTGCAACCAAGCAACGGTGATGGTTCGAGGGGCGGTTTGCAAGCGAGCTTAGCTCCCTTTGGTATTCATCGAAAAAAAAACGTCAAGATCAATGCGCCATTCTACAAACGAAGGTTTTTGGAAAGGTTGTTGCCTCTAGTCTAAGGGAACTCTGGTGAGCTGGAAGCTGGTGAAGAAATTCAAGCGGAGGAGAGGGGGTAATTTCAAGAGATATGCTGTAATCGTTCTCTAAAAACAGTACTTTCAATTAAATGCACCCAGAATAAAATATATGGTATTCTCATTTTTTGGACGTATTTCAAAAGTGTATCCAAACTTATTGAACACCGTGTAGAGAGCAGTTTTCTAGTACATTAGAGATCCATGATTTTTAAACGTTTCTTCGGTACTTTGACGTTCTTTGTTTTTGTTGAGCCGTAAAAAACCGCCACGACCAATTAGAGGAATATTGTGGTAAATACATCTTTTACGTTCTTACGTTTTGGATCCATGGTGAAACCATCAGGTAACAAGTAAACATAAATGTTTAACACAACTATTTGATGTTAAGGCTCCCGTTTCGTAACACCAACTAACATCGTGGGCAGCGGGTGGCATCGGTGTTCTATTTTTACCTCCCACGGAATGCGCTTAAGAGATTTGTGACTGCTTACAGGACAATTGACGCACGTTGATAGATTAGTGTATTGTTTATTTTTTGTTTGGATTGACTTTAATATTTGTATTGTTGTCCATTAGCTATATATTTCTTTGATTTTATTATTTTCAAAAACAAGATTGGGACATAATTAGTCTGTTGATGAAATCACAAATAAATAAAAAAGACTAATCAAAATGCGACCTAGAACGCTATGTAGGTAAAATTTAAAAAATTGCATCAGTCCTCTTTCCAATTCTTATCAGAATGAAAATCAAAAGAGCTTCTTCGGAGTACAAAAAATCAAAACAACGGTACAATAACGTTTTTAACGTTTAATTGAAATATAATAATCATCTACGAGGCACATTTTAATAATTTCCACCTCAAAAGCGTTGCTCACTACGTCATCACCTCCCGCATTACCTGGAGGATGATTTCCCGTACAGCTGATGCGGTAGGCCGCTTAAATCTTTCCCGTAAACACCAATTCGACAGTTCTAACAATTTCCGACCACTAGTCAACCAGCCGCGCAACTCCCCTTCCGGTATCCTACGATCGAGCAAAGCTTCGTAATCAGCTCCTCTCGCAGTAACACGTTCTATTAGGTCACCCTCGCCTTCCGGTATCATCTCGGCTAGCACTTCCTCTCCGGTTACAACTTCGGCTAACACGACACCATAGGAGTAAACATCCAGGGCCGGCGTGACCATACCTCGCATGGCTTCCGGGGAAATGTACGGCCCCGTTCCCATAACTTCAGTTGCCGTCATGCTGTTAACTCGTTTCACTAGTCCAAAGTCGCACAACTTGGCTACATCTCCATGCAGCAGGATGTTCGCCAGTGTTACGTCCCGATGAACGACTTGCACCAATGGACTATGTAGGTATTCAATAGCGGCTACAATTCCCAATAGATAACAAAGCCGTTTAGCAATCGGCAGCAACAGTTGACTTCGTCTACTTCTTTCCAGGGCTCCTCCTAGAGTACCATCAGGAAGGTATTCATAGACTAAACAGAGTACGCCATCTTCCGAGAAACCAAACAATGTCACTATGTTCGGATGAATATACTTGGAAAGAATCTCGCGTTCCCTATCAAACTTCTCCCTATATTTATAATTTTTCGGGAATAATCGCTTTACTGCTGCGAGCGAAATCTCCGAGGTAAGATTCAAGGCAAGGAATACCTCACCGAATCCACCAGTGCCCAATATTCGTCCATCCGGTTGACAAAGGTTTCGGTTCATAAATTGGCGTTTATCGAAATCTGCAGTCGCAGTCCGCAATGTGCCGTATGGAAAGTTAATCAAGGAAGGAATCGGCACGATAGGCGTTGAAGAAAACAGCATTAAATTTGCTGACGGGATATTTAACTCGCTTTTGCTATCCATTTGTTCGCTTGAATACGAAGAACTCGATTCACTACTAGTAAGCACTTCCGATTGCTCTTTGACGGTGCTTGATGAAACCGATGAGTTGTTCAGCAGGGCTGAAATGGCAGGCATTCTGAAATGGAAGCAGTTTGTTAAAATAGGAAATGAACTTAAAAATACAAACAGAGTAACTACCCGACAGCCACTTCTTCGCTGGGCTCAGCGCCCCCCAATATCGAAAGATTTGGTAATTCTCCAGCCTCGTGGATCGTTGGTAGCATGGCTGGTAACATTCTAGAGGTAGGTTCACTATTGATTGAGCTAGAACTACTGCTATCACTTGCACTATCCGAAGTTGAAGAAAGGGTGTTGCCTAGAATCGATAGCATTGGAATCCCGTTAGTGCCAGAAGGGCCTGCCTGCGCTTCCTGTTGTCCAGGTCTCAACAAGTCACTTATCATGGGCATAGCTCCAAGAGACACCTCATTATTATTACTTCTCGAGAAAACCGGTAACGATCCTTCGATGATCGAGTCTGGAACAGCCAAAGGTGGGTTCACAACATCATCCCGTTTTGTTGGTAGTTTATAGTCCAGATTATTGGCTAAAGTCATGGATACATTCTCATTTTGCAAAGCCGTTGAATTCGGATAGGATAGTGCGTCCAACTGCTCCTGGACTATCCGATTCATTTCCAGGTGTAAATCGATTGATGCGGCAGGACCAAGTTGAGGCCGTTCGGGTTTAGGGATTCCTAAAAGTTTTGCTATGTGATCGGCAGCTCGGTACATACCGCCTTTGAGGACTAGAGTATATAAGTGACCTAAAGTGGGTCGTTCCTCCTTCCGACCTGATGTACCCCACTCATCCAGAAGCAGGCGAGCCCGGCGAATGTTTTGCGCTCTGCCATACTCGTCAAGTTCACTGAAAATATAAACAGTTCATATGGATCCACGGTGTTGACGGTGATTCATAGTGTATAGTCCACATAATATGTAAGTATGGAATTTCGGAATTTCCAACGTCATCAACGGAGGCTCGCAGACAGTTATGTTCAGGACATGACTCACCTTTCCTGACTGCCGTTGTACTTAAGTGGATAGGCACCGTCTGGTCGTTCGATGTCTGCGATCCGTTTAGGGATTAGATAGAACAGAGTACGCCAATCATCTTCCAGCACACCGACCAATTCGTCTAGTTCAAACTGCACCTGTCGTATTTCCATTGTGGGGTCGCAGGTGGTCATAGTTTTTTCCTGCTTTCTAAACTTATTAGCCCTAACAAGTACAACGTTCAGGTTAATTTAATCTCCTACGTCTTTATAGATAAAGCACGCCCGCTATAAATAAGAAACAGAAGACTTTACGACATAACATTAAAATACTTTTAATCTTTTAACCAGGCGAATAACAATCAATACCAAACGCTGTTTTCGATGGTTGTTGTTGTTATCGCTGTTTTGACTAACCAGTGCAATCGGTATCTGGTGGTGAAGTCGAAGAATGTTTGGAGAATGAAACCAGGGATGCCTGATGAAATTTTTAGAAAAAAAATCAATGTACACAGAGAAGAATTTTTTTTACTCGTTTATTTTCCGTCGGCCTATTTTCCACCTGGGGGTGCGACACATCTAAATCCAGATTCAAGATGATCGAAAAATCCCACGCTAGCGAATCTATCTTTGAAAAATCTTGTTTCAGCTTGTGAATCTTAATCCATCAACCTTCATCGTGCTGCATCTTTTTGCAGTAAATCTTTAAAATCTGCATCCAAATCTTTGAAATCTTCTTTCTATCTACTAATCGTGAGCACAATGCACAAAAGCAAAACAAAAAAAATCCTGCATCGGAGATAGAGTCGCACCCCCTGTTTTCCACAACGTGGCGACAACCGCACCGACGCCAGGAAGACGACTCCACCACCTTGTCCCTATATATCGTATTCATCAATACATGAGCCGGGAACAACGTAGAGCCGTCCCTTCCGAAGGAAGACGTGACCAGATTTTTTCGCCTCAGAAAAACCACCGACCTCGACTTGGATCAGGGGGTTAGTCACTCTGCCACGTTGTGTTTGTGTTTCAGTGTGTCGGAAGGTGTCTCGAGGTGTCGGAAGGTGTTTCAACATATCTGTCAATACTATAATCGAAAATTTATGCTTATTGGCAACCATTGACCTTTTTAACTTTAATACACGCACACTTATGTATCATCAAAATTACTTCAGTGGAAGCGAGAGGGAAACAAAACAGTTTCCAGAAATGAATTTATCTTTCATGTGGTGGCGAGTGTGTTTGAAGTGTGGCGGATGGTGTTTTTGAGGGTTTACACATGGTGGCCGAGTGACTTGCCTCCTGACTGGGATTGAAACCAGACCTACTGGGGTGCCAAGTAGCAGGCCACTTAACATCACCACCGGCGCCGGCAGAGAGAAGAATGTGATAGTCAATTTTACCATTATTGGGGGTTAGGAAGACTATGGTAGTATGGTGGTTTTTAAACGACTATGATCATGGTCAAAACTACCATTATAACAAGTTGATTCAATATTAACTATAATGTCGGAATAGTCCTTGCTACCATGACCATAATCAAGAATGCCATGCACGTCGTGAATTCGACCATTTTCATGGTTATTGCAACCATTATATGCAATAGTCACCTTGACCATAATTAAATTTTAATTGTCGGTACAACGATAGAATTTTTCTCAAAGTATACACTCTGAGATTTTTCTAATCGTTGATAGTTAAAAAAGTAATCATTTTTTATCATTCATTGGGTTTACATGTCGCATAGTATAAAAGCTATACTAACGTTTCATAAAGTTTAAACTCAGTCTAAGTTGTGTGAGAGAATTCTACATAGCAGTATTGTCCCTCCTTGAGCGCAATAATGTAATCATTTTATCAACACTTAATCGATTCTCCAAAAAAAAAATGCTTTTTGTGTTCAGTGTGATATTTTTTCAAACAATCAATGTGCTTTCGGGGAGTATATCTAGCAAATTCTGTCCTCAATTTTGCCGCATTCGAATCAGTGATCCTAAACCACCAAACAACAGCTTTCGATGTTCGATTTAATCGACGGCAGTAAATCCCCAAGTAACCACGAGGCTATAATAGCTTGCATATATATGGCATATGCATTACGTCTAGTGCATCATTGAAGTTGGATTAAAGCTGAAACGGGCCCCACTAAGATCGAACTAATGCTATATCTTTTGTAATGCCATAAGACATTGCTAAAGTATCATTATTGCATTGGTAATGCATCACTACATTTTTAAGCTAATCTAACGCTTCATTACTTGACAACTGTTGAATTGATGTGATCCCGCATTAATGATGTTGATTTTGGCTTGAATAAGAGCAATAATATAATGCTTGTGGTTACTTGGATCGGATCTCTTTTTGGAAGTACGTGACATGAAATGAAATATTACCACGTAGAAAAAGAGTTCTAATTGATTAAATGCATGTGGCATTATCCAAGTTCCACATTTTCCATGTTCCGAAAAACATCCTCGAAAAATCCACTCGACCAGAATGTTTTCGATTATATCAACAATCAATATGCAACTAGCGATTTGAAATTGGTTCACTGTTGTAGAACCCCTTGGTCCGAAGTACACCTTGAAGCTAGCACCTAACTATACATATTTGCGCCTTTGTTTTGATTTGCTGTGTTATTTTGACAGAATATTTGAGAGTGTGTTAGTGTGAGTTCATTATTAGGGGTGTATTATTAAGCTTGGGACCGAGCTTGGGACCGATGTGCTAGTACTGACTGAGCCAAGAAAAAATCGTATTTGTTCGGGACCTACTGGTCTTAGAGTTAGTCTATGATCGTACATACAACTCCTCCAAAAAAAAAATTAATTTAACCAACGCAACACACAACCCCCCCCCCCCCACCCCCCAAAAAAAAAAAAAAAAAAAAAAATTCCCATCAATAGTATAAGTCAAACATTATACCTTTGAGTCATAAAGTCAGCCTTAAACTTTTTATTTCAAAGTCAAATACATGGTATGTGTATGGTTGATACGTTACATTTCTTATATTTATAAATTTAATATTGCTTCTAATAATAAGTATTCGTCGATCAGACATAGACATTAATAACCCGCATAAACAATAACCATAAGAAGTGCCTAACCACCAATTCGAGGTATCATCCTAACTGTAAGTGGTATGGTCACACCATCTATAATATCGTTTGTGTATTGTACATGTTTATTAGGGAATTTATCTAAATGAAAATAATATTTGATATTTTTTCAGTGTAGTTGGAATTAAATGGAAATTACTAATCATTCTTCTTAACTTCTATTTACAGGTATTCCACTAAACAGCTCACACTCTCCATGATTCATTGATAAAACTGGTTTTATGTAAAATTTTACTGAATTTTAAACAGCTGAGCGTTCGGTAATCCGATTTAACGGATTTCGGTAAAATTTTACCGAAATTCGGTATTTTTTTACAGATAACTGTGAAATTTCACCGAAATCTGTTAAATCGGACTACCGAACCCCCCGTAGACAGTTCAAAAAAATAAAATATATTTGTAAAAAAAAATAGAGTTGTGTGTGCAGCGGGGGAGTAGCCAGGAAAAAAAAAAAATTATTTTTGACTCAGGAAGTACTAGCACCCCGGTCCCAAGCTCGGCCCCAAACTTAATGATTCGACCCTAATAACATAAGTCACACCAACACACCCTCAAATTATCTGTCAAAATAACATACACTGATAAAAAAGCAATGATAATATCTATGTGTCCCACACATAATACAATTTGATCAACAAATGAAATCTATTTGTAACCACACATACTTCCGATGTGTACAAATAACCACTAAGTGTGGCCACACACTTTTCATTTGCCACATAAACTTTATATGTGTTTCTCGGAGGGTTCTGTTTATGTGTGAACAAATGAATATTATGTGGAATTTTACATGGATTTTTGTCAATAAATATGTGTGGATTTTTACCCGTGTAGTGAATCAAAACAAAAACAAAGATACTACACAGAGACAAATTTGATAGTCAAATTTACCATTATTGGGGGTTAGGATGACTATTGCAGTATAGTGATTTTGAATCGACTATGATCATGGTCAAAACGACCATTAAAAATAGTTGATCCAAACATTTGCCATAATGTCGGAATAGTCCTTGTTACCATGATCATAGTCAAGAATGCCATGAACGTGGTGAATTCGACCATTTTCATGGTTATTGTAACCATTATATGCGATAGTCATCCTGACCATGATTTAATTGTCGGTATAACGATAGAATTTTTTTCAGAGTAGACACACAAACACACAGGTAGAGCGACGCAGTGACTCGACCTATGTTTTTCCACCATGAACGCATTTCATATCGCTACTTTGTGTTATAACATAACTACGTATTTTTTTTCGTGTCGCTTTGTCGGTGATAAAAAGATAAAAAAATTGACGATAATGACGATACTGACCAATTCCATACAGCTTGAAAAATAGCCAAAAAGTTATTATCATTTTCAGTTTTAGATGGTACGAACCTCGATTTAGCTCTACTTGGATTCTGCAATAAGGCTTAGTGACCTTGAACGAATGCACACTAAAGTGCCATTTAGATCAAAGGAGTGCAAGTAAGAAGGAAAATCTTTTGGAGGAAAGGGTCCTCTGCATGTGCCAGAAAGGGTGAGGTGATTAAACGTCAACTAGTCTAACAGCTGAAATTGCAGTTTTCTGAATATTTTTATTCAACAACTTATTATGCTTCGACCATCTCGGTGAAACCCCTTCAATAATTCTCTTTTGCTCGGGATCTCATCCTTGTGTAAGTTTTGACAAATCTGTCACCGCTTTCTTGTACCCGTGCGGATGTGTTTACAAATTGTCTTCAAGCTGCGGTTTTGGAAAATAGGTACATTCCGGGAGCCGGAATTAACCCAAATAATACACGGATTCCGCATGTCTTTTCGAGCTGAAATCGATTCCTAATTCATTCGTGAAATTTACGTACGTTGATGGTTTTCATTTGTCCGTTTACTGCCAATAGTGTCTAGAAACGAAATCGTAAAGCATGGAGCGTAATCATCGAGAGGATCAGTGCAACGAAATCGAAGCGCTGGACTCGATCTACTGTGGCGAACTGGAGGTTCTGCTTTCGGAACCGCTGCATCGATTCAAACTGCCCATTGCCACCACCGAATACGATCAGGAGGTCGAGACGGAAGGATTGTCGTGCAAGTTGGTGTTTTCCTATACAGAAAAGTATCCGGACACGGCACCGCTGGTGGAGGTTGAAGATCCGGAAAACTTTCGTGATGGGTATGAGAAAGGACTTCTGGAGCACATTCAAGAAACGGTATTACTTTCTATTATATTGAATTTCTGGAATGTTAAAATTTCTTGGGTTCCTACAGATTCAGGAAAACCTCGGTATCGAAATGATATTCTCGCTGGTAAGTTCGGCGCAAGAGTGGCTTAACTGCAAGTACGATGAACTGAAAAACGAAGCAGAGAATGAAAAACTGGAAGCGAAACGATTGCTAGACGAAGAGGAACGGAAAAAGTTCGAAGGTACCCGTGTCACCGTGGAATCGTTTATGGTGTGGAAAACCAATTTCGAACGGGACACGGGTATCACGGAAAAGAAGGAAAAGTTTTTGGGCCAAACTCCGAAGCTTACCGGTAAGGAGCTGTTCCTGCAGGATAACACTCTCAACGAGTCGGATCTCAAGTTCCTGATCGATGCCGGCGAACCGATCGAAAATGTACGGATCGACGAGTCCCTGTTCCAGAACATTGAAGACCTCGAGCTGGACTCGGACGATGATGACGACGACGATGAAGATTACGTGCCGGACGAAAAGTAAACCGGAGAACAACAAGCGGCGAGTCGGTCGGTGCGGAATCGTTATTTGTTGTTTTTAAAATCTTTACTTGCTTATAGGACCTAAACAATTTGCGGAAAGGTTGATTATTTATCGAAATAAGAACCGATAGATGTCGGAGAAAGTGGGCTTTAGGTTGAAAATGTTATGCTTGAGAAATTTCCTGGTATGAATGAAGTTACGCGGTACTCTCGCAGAGCCTAAAATGCATTTTTTTTTATCCGATTTCGTTCAATATTTCTTTCATGTACTCGAAATGAACCAAAAAACTAGCATAGCTAAAATCGAGACATTGCAGGTCTCAAATTTTCTATCACTCATCGGTCAGTATTGTTACGTACCCATGGTAGTAAAAGCGAATTCGTTTATTGTTCAGTTCCGAACAGGATTGGACATCAAAACCTATGTTTTGACAAAGGTCAGGTTGTTTGTGTTTGAAATCTAACTCAGTTTGCTCGGTCTCACATTGGAGCTGTTTGCAACCGCGATAATCAACGAATTCGATATAAACTCCAGAAATGTTCTGTTTCGCCCTTTTCACTGTTTATGTGGTATGGCACACTTCCAATATTTCACTTTTTTAATTAACTGGCAGCAAATGCTCAATAATTTGGAATTCTCTTGTGCTGTATCATTTTCTTTGTTCGTCAGTGATACCTATGGAGTCTTAGTCCAAAACATAGAGGTTGCTTTTTTTTTTTTTAGAAATTATAAAACAATATAGGGTAGGGAACGGCTTCAATCCTCCGGAACCCTATTCCAACACGGGTTAAACGAAAACTTACAACGCTCATTTATCGCAACATGATGCTTCGTCTAGTGAAGCATAATACTGCAAGAAATGAGCATTGTAGGTTAATGTATAGCCCGTGCTTGGAATAGGGTCCCCGGGGGCTGAAGCCGTTCCCTACCCTTGGTACCTAACTTAGATTTTGTGGAAGGCTTAATTTGAACCGATCCGATCTACTATTATATTGTCGAGAATCACACATTTGTAACAAGCTGTGATTTCCTATACTGCCAGTAACCGCCCATCAGTCGCATGTGGATTGGAAATCAAGCAAATATGGGACTTTTATACGATAACAGGCAGTATACGACTGTTACAACTATAGACGTTTAACACATCTTAGCTTATAATGAATTCGTATTGATTTTTAGAGTTCAACACCCCTTCTTATTTCTCAGCTTGGCCAATGAATTGTGTTTGTCCGGAAACACACTTTGAAGACATGAAGATTTTACATATCAAGATAACGGAACCATTAGATATGGCGAGAGAGCATCTTTTGTTTTTTTTTCTTCAGAAAATCTCCCAAGTAACCCCTTAAAATGATAAATTTTAGATTTTAAGATATGTTATAGTTCTTGAACTAAAGTTTCGTACCAAACTTTCGGTTTGGTTGATACGTTGCCATCACTGAAAAATTTACATATGATGGGCCAACAATGTTACATTTGGCTAAACTAGTTCTTTCACACAATTTTAAAGTGGACACCCTTTAGTTATAGGGGTGCCTGTAATATTTCATTTGTTCCTAACAAGAACTTCAACCTCATATTTGTGGGTTTGAAGGAACACGACATAGGGCTTTATTAATACCTGACTCTTTGCCAGGTCATTTAAAGGGTGTCCACAGTTATATTGCCTCACTTTCAATAAGCTGCAACATTTCGCCCTTTGGGTTGATTTCAACGAAATTTTGGGTGAAATGACCTCAGCGTTTATTGTTTACACTGCGTAGGTTTCATTGTGAAATGCGTCGTAGTTTCGAAAATTGAGTCGAAGGAACAGCAAGTGCGCAAGAACATTTTGCACACGCACCTCGACAACCCACTTCTTTTGCACCGAGCCATCGGAAAGATGTTGAAAATTCACCAGTCTACAGTGTCTCGTGTCATAAAACGTGTCGGGGAACGTTTAACTGTCGATCGGAAGAAGGTGAGAGAGCATGAGCATGATTGACCGCCCGAGGTTGCTACTCCGTTGTTGAATGATCAGCTGTTATTTCACAGAGAACCAACAGATGATGCTTGGGACTAGCATACATCTTCAATGTGTAAAAACTGGTGATCCTAATCTAAGGCAATACCGGCGCCGGCCTCGCCCGAATGCAGGTCAAGTAGGGAATGGGTAGGAATATGTTGACGTGATACTCGGTTTATTGGAAGCCGCGGAATCCACTGCACTTCCACGAGAAATCACTGGGATTTTGGATAGCAGGATTGGGTGGCAGCAGGGTTCGTTTTGGTAAACAATAAGCTGACAAGTGTAATTAGTACGGATTTCCGATTTGAACCGATTTAAACCAACAGTAAGGATGCTATTGGGGCCACTCACAGAGTGTGATAGTGGTATTTCATTAGGAAAACAAGGTGATTCATCTCAACGCTTTTGTACCAACTTGGACCGATCTATACTAACAGTCCGGATGCCGCTGGAGTCCCTTATAAAATGGGACAGTGGTTTATTTGTTCCAAGATAAGGGTGGCCCGACGAGTATGGCGAACGAATAATTCAAATCACAATTCACTATGTACCTCACCACCGACTTCTGATGCTCACTCGATCACTCGTGCAACAATAGGCATCCGAAACAATAGACAAAACGCTACGCCCGATAACAAAATATTGCGGAACAAAGTATCGACACAACCGATTCAACCGATTCAACCGATGGTCGACGCAAACCTATTAAAAATAAATTTTATTAATATAGATACAATGGGTAACAATTACCTGTCTTGCTCCACGTTTTTGAAAGCACTTACTACCTCACGAGTCACCTATACCCAACTCCGCATGTATCGGTCTAGTTTCCGGTACGTTCATTCATCTTTATGCCTAACTTTAAAAGTTTTGTGAACTAGAGAAATATTAGCTATTGTCTTCAAAACCTGGTAGAAATAAATTTTTTGTTGCCTGAAAAGAAACAAAATTAAGGACAAAGATATAAGTAGAATCCTTGTAGTCCCCCGGATGTTTGAAGAGCTTAGCCATTTCTGTGAAAAGATACTAAGAATTATTGTTGCGGGCTGTCGATGGTTGGTGATAACTATGTGTTGAACACTATTGGCTGAAATGAGCATTGAATGAGAATAGAAAGAACATTTCATTGAATAAATGACTATAATACTAAGTTGTGTATTAAGCTGAAGCCCATTCGAGCTATAGACACTGTATATAGACCGGACAACGCAAAATCATACAATCTGCCAACCCTGAAAAATGTCATAAATTTGAGCAATTGATCTGGCACCACTTGTATTTGTACAAACTTGAAGTAAACAAGCGCAATAGGCTAAAAAAAAGATTCGGTTTCGATGTTGGTAGTTTGTTTTGATTCCGTTTGAAAATATTTATTAAAAAGCATAGTGAAAAGTACCGTGTAAAAAATGAATTGTTTAGAGCGAAATTGTGGCAATAACTCGCGATGTGAAGTGAATTCTGTGGGTTTCTTCCGGTTTCCAAAGAAAGATAATATAAGGCAGAAATGGCTTGCATTCGATGCGGCGATGATTGCAAGGGAGGATCTTTTTTGGGAACTGCGACAGTGGAAAATGAACCCCTGGACCAGACTGATGCAAGCTATAGAGAGGAAATATCAACTTCGGCCGAAAGCTCCAATCTTCAGTTCGGGTCCGGTCCTGTAAACGATCCGAACAAAGCGTTACTGAGGTAATTGTCAATATTATAGTACTCATAGAGGATTTTAAGACAAACCGTATGTTATTTTACAGGGAACTTCACAGCTTCCACGATTTTGATCTGCTGGAATCAGATAAAATTGGCGGAGATGGAGAACATGACATATTCGATGGAATTCCTGACGCGACCTTTGTTGTTGTTGAATTTTGTTCATTTTTAGTAATTCAAACGGTAATAAATAATACACCGAAAATACTTACATTTACTGAATATGGAAGTAGAAAATCCCTTATTTGTTCATAATTGGCTTTTGTCAAAACAACACTTGATCACAATACTTGCTCCTTTAAAGTGAATCAAAAGTTGACAGTCCGTTTGGCTGCATAAGACAATTCTAGACAAAATCGTCAAAAGGTCGAAAGTAACAATTGTAAACAATGACTTAAAACGTAAATTTCCTGGCAATGCCATCTACCATCTGTATCCACGGGAAGTTAATAATTAACTTAACTCCATGTATCTGTTTCTGGTGCTATTTTGTTTGTGGGATTTTTCATATCCCAGAAAAATACGCTAGAAGTCATTGTTTACAAATGCTACTTTCGACCGTTTGACTATTTTGTCTAGAATTGTTGTCCAGTCTATATACAGTGTCTATAATTCGAGCTATATCTGATGAACTCAGTAGGCTGTTCTACTTACGAAAGACATTCCCATCGCCTAACATGCAAGTGAGCGGAATGTTACCACTTGGAAAAATTGTAAAAGAAATCGATGAATCAACCCCCTCAGATTTATCGCTAATATGCTATTAAGATAAATTTACCAGCTCTTAACTGCATGCTAGTTTGTGATTTGAAAAATGTCCAGATTCACGAACAAAAAGTCCGGGCACCGATGCAGCACGGTATCCGAACTTTGGATTTGGAAACCTGTGTCGCTTAAAAAATCCTCAAACAAATGTGCAAAAGCACGTTGGCCAATATTTAGTGTCAACCAGTGGGTACGTGTGCTACTTCTACAAGTTCCCCTTCTTTCAAACTCACCTTCAGTTCAATTTACCCATTGAGTAGGACACATCACAATAGAAAATACTGTGATGGAGCACGGACGTTAGGTTACTAAATGTATGAAAAATACTCTATAACCTATTTAGGATTATATCTGAAAAATCCAAATTTGGCCAACACCCACCCTGTCGATCGGAAGAAGGTGAGTGGTTGAAAAAGTGTTCCGTACTGTGTGGAGGATCACAAGCGAGTGGTTGCTGCCTTTAAACGCAAACTCAACTGTTCCGTTCGGGATGTCGCGAAAAAGCTGCACTTGACCAAACATTTCGTGCAGAAAGCCAAGAAACGAGCCGGGCTCCGTTCATTCAAAGTTCAGAAAGCTCCAAACCGCCATGAAAAACAGAATATCACAGCTAAAACACGTGCGCGTAAGCTGTACACACAAATGTTGACGAAACCACACTGCTGCATCATGGACGATGAAACACACGTAAAAGCGGACTTTAAACAAATTCCCGGCAACCAGTATGTGACTGCGAAAGACAAGTTCGATGTTTCAGAGTCTCTCAAGAAACAGCAAGTGTCAAAGTTCCCCAAGAAATTCATGATTTGGCAGGGAATATATTCGTGTGGTAAACGGAGCAAGCCTTTCGTGACAACTTCAACTGTAAATGGTCGAGTATACATGAATGAATGCCTGAAAAAACGACTGCTTCCGTTTCTCAAAACACACAACGTTCCTTCAATTTTTTGGCCGGACCTAGCCTCTTGTCACTACTCCAAGGATGTTCTGGAGTGGTACAAGACGAATGGTGTCAATTTCGTGCCAAAGGATCTTAATCCCCCATACTCTCTAGAGTTGCGGCCAATTGAAAAATATTGGTCTATAATGAAGCACGAACTTCGTAATCATCCTAAAGTTGTCACTACAGAACAGGAAATGTTGAAGTCATGGTTGAAAGCGGAAAAAAATGTCGGTTCAAGCGTTCTACAAAATCTTATGCGTGGTATTAAGAAGAAAGTTCGGGCTTTTGGATTTGGTAAAGAAATACAGTGAAATAAAAATACCTAAACCAAGATTATACATTGTATTTAATTCCCTGAATATTTCATGACAATCGGTTGAGAGACTTGTTTTTGAGGACGAGTTCAAAGTGATGCAATTTAGCTGTGGACACCCATTAGATTGCCCGAGTGTCACTCTCCGTGAAAATCAAATGGAGAGTCGAGATTTAGTGCTTGCAGGTCCTCCACTAGCATTGTCCATGTCTCATGCCCGTAGAGAACCATCGGCCTTATCAGCGTTTTGTACGTGGTACATTTAGTACGCGGTACATTTAGTACGCGAATGATTTTATTTGACCGCAAGTTCTTCTGGACCCCGTAGTAGACACGACTTCAACTGATTATGCGTCTTCGGATTTCACGGCTGCCGTCAGCAAGGATCCGAGGTAGACGAATACCTTCACCACCGCGATGGTATCCCCGTCGATCGTAACGCTGCTTCCTAGGCGCATGTACTAGCATGTATTATGTTTTCGACACATTCACCACCAGTCCGACTTTTGTTGCTTTGCGTTTCAGGTGAGTGTACAGTTCTGACACCGTTCCAAAGTTTCTTCCAACAACATTAATGTCATCCGCAAAACAAACAAATTGACTGGCGCGTGTGTAATTCGTTCCTCGGTAGTTGAGCCCGGCTCTTCGGGTGACACCTTCCAGCGCAATATTCAACAACAGGCATGAAATTCCATCACCTTGTTGTAGTCCCCGAGTTGGCTCAAACGAGCAAGAATGTTCTCCCGAAATCTTCAAGTAGTTTTGCACACCGTCCATCGTAGCTTTTATAAGTCTTGTGAGCTTCCCGGGAAAGCCGTGTTACGTTTAAATAAATAGCCAATGTTGAGTACTTGATAAATATAGTCATAGGAAGGAAATTATACCTAGAAAGCATTATTTATAAGTAAGCGTATCGTACAGATAAAATACACCACAAGGGTAGTTCTAAAACTAGCTTGGAAATAATTTCTAAGAAAAGATTAGTTGGCAAAAAGTCATTATCGTTGCCCGTGGTATGCTATACGCACACCAGCTCACACCATTTCCGCTAAACTAGAACGTTGGTGAAGTCGTAGAAGCCGGTCGCAAAACTTGAGCCGTCTTGTATACCGCTGCAGAAAGTACCACACTGGTGATCTCGTGCACTAAAAACGATTGGACTACTGGACGTTTTGCTGAGACAGGTTCGTAAGTGCGTTACTTCACGATCAGGGCGAGCTAAAGTACGGATTCTCGACTTCCTACAGGCTCCAATCGACGGTAGGCACGCCATCGTTCAGAGAACCCTACAATACTGGTCATACAGAACGGTGCCTGACGACGAGACAATCATTGTAAGTGCGGTAAAATATCAACGCAATCTTAAAATCAAACAGCATTGCCACGCGCATTCACAGATATCCATCATCACTAGCGGTTACCACGGACCAAGACATCCGACGATATTAGGCTCGGTGCTACGACTCCGCAGTTTGACCTTCGGAAGATTTCATGTTTGTAAGTGTGCCCAGAGCTGAGTGGCCAGCACCTAGACTTAGAACCGCTGTTTCTCATTTCCAGACAATTCCCCACACACAAAAGGAACGCGGAGAGATAAAATCGACGTCGAAACTGCTGAAGAGGCCCTGCATGTGAATACACGTGGCAGCATCGTGTGTAGACGGTGCAAGCTTATTCGTACGGTCAACCAGCCGCCAGGCACAGTCACACAGGAGGAGACAATCGACATCGGGGGCACTCACAGCAGAAGAGGCGCACGCACATTCTCAGAACAAAGCCTTTCTATTCCAAGGAGGTATGCCGTAGACAATCTCGCCATGTGTAACCAATAGTAATGTGCTTTTGGCTTCAGGGATTTGTTTTTAGCGCGTATTTCGACATCTGAGGTGAAGCGTGCCACAGGGCGGTGTAAGCACGACAGAAGCCGAAGTACCAATCAGTCTCGAAGAGGAGAGTGCCTGGAGAGAAGGGACAGACGGCGAGTGAGTGGCGTTGTAGCGTTGTTCAACACCATCGGTCAAGTGACGACAGAGAGCGGTACAAGATACGGAGTCGGTGTGTGTGTGCACAATGCAAGGAGGAACGTACGCTTGCTTAGGGTGGTAGTTGCGTGCGCTCCCACTCTCCCGTATGCGAATGGTGTTGCATGGTGTTGTATGGTGGTGTGCGTCATCGAGACCGCAAGTTCTGCGTCGGCGATACGAGCAGCAATGCAGATGGCTGGTAGTATAGAAAACGGGCCCGTGAGTACTCAAAATGTTAGACTTTAAGTAATGCGCAGATGAATTAGGAGGCGCGTAGGGTGGAAGAGTAGGCTATTGTTTGTGATGTCTATGTATCGAGAGGAGGAAATAAAATAAGATGATGTTTCAAATTCGGTAATTATGTGTTTTGGGTTTTTGATCCACTTTCGATAGAGCTGGTCGGTAGTCGTTTCGTGCCTTCATTCCACACGAACGACAAAAAACGTTACATCCCCCTATTTTTCATTATTGTTTCGGGTATATTCCCCACCCCCCCAAAAACCCGAAGAACGGTGGTGGGGCGCCTATTACCGGTATTTGGGGGTTTTGGTCAGCCCGCCCCCAACACCTCCAACCCTTTTCTCTGTTGATAACCCACGGCGAAGACTGGGTACCTTGGTGGGGCTGGATTACCCCCCCTTCCCCCATTGGGTTTTTTCTTTTAAAAGTATAGCCCCTTCCTCCCCCCTCTCTTAATGAGTTCACCCCGACTACCCTTGTCTTTTTTTTTTTGACTTTTGGATAGATATCAGTGGGTCTGCTGCTGCCGCTTCCGTCTATAAAGGTGCTCGTTTTGCTGGGTCTCGTGCTGCAGCATTACTACCCGCACTGTGTCCTTCTCCTTCAAAACCTCCCTACACTCCTTGTCAAACCTATCGTTCCATGGGCTCTGTTGCACATACCCGATGACTTAAACAGCTGCTTTGATATTATTCCATCAGTCCTCAAGAGAGCAACGCTGTTTCGATCCAGCAATGCTGCTATAAAAAGTCACTTTTTGCGTGACATAATTAATGGACGCTTTTGGCTCAAGTGATATGTCGCTTAAGCCATGTGTTATTTTGATAGAATATTTGAGGGAATCTTTGTTTTTGTTTTTTTCACTGTTTTATTTTGACATAATCTTTGCGGGGTTCTTCGATGTGAGCTTTTTTTTTATGGCGATTCATTTAGCTTGGTACTATCTATTTTATTTCCAGCCGCTTCGGATACGCTGGTACTTACTGAGCCATAAAAACATATTTTCTTCTGGACTCTCCAGCTCGGATTAAGCTATATCAGGGGCTGAATAGTCAAGAAGAAAACGCATATAGCTTTTGGCTCACGAAGTACCAGCAGATCGCTTACCAAGCTTAATGATTCGCCCCTAATAACGTAACTCACATATTCTGACAACATAACATAGCGAATCAACACAAAAACAAAGATTCTAGTACTGAAAAGTGCAAGAATGTATTGCAAGGTGCGGACTGCAAAATGTGCTTTTACAACAGTGAAACATTTTCAAATCGCTAGTTTCATATGGATTCTTTTGGCGATGAATACAACATGATTTAATTTGGAAAACTTGGAATCTAGAAGCACTCGACACTGAAGAAGTATGTGAGTCGCAGACGAAATAGACCTATCTGTCAAAAGATAAGCTTTTTCTAGTGAACTTTTAAGGTATTTGCTCGCGGTTACTAGTGATAGATTGAAATAGGTTTCACCTTTCTATTTTGTTTTTAACTTGTCCACTTAATAAGTGAATCGTTAATATTTTTTTTTCTCTCCTTCTAGCTCTTCACCTAAAAGTAATTTTGTTCGGTGTCATTTTCTAAGTGTGCAGAAAAACCAACGAAAACTCTTACGAGGTTTTTGCACAACTGGCGCGAGACCTTTTCTCGCAACGCATGGAACAAAAATGCTGGTTATCTGTGCTTACGACTCGGTTTGTATTTTTTTAAAGCTCTTAGTTCTCTTATAAGTTCTTCGTTCGCTATCACGTAAATCGCCATTTTGCGATCAAACTGAAAACAATCAAACCGAAAGTGTTTCGCACATGAAAACCACTGTAATAAATCACTACTTCAAACTGAAGGTTGTTGCACTTTAATCAAATGTGAGACATTTGGTATTGATGAAAGACTAAAAATCATGTTTCTAAGATTCAAGTGTAAACATATTTGTACTGCACAGGGAAACATTTCAACAAGAAATTAAATGAAATTCTAAGTAGACGCAAGAATGCTTGGATCGACGATTTCGATTATTTTCTGTGTAGGTGTATTACTATCACTCAACCAAACTACCTTTGGAGTTTGAAACTTTGAAGTTTATTATGAATGCTTATCATTACTAGGTTATGGTTATGATTGCTTATGGTTAAGCTGCGTAAAGGCTGTGATATTAAGGAAAACTTAACACTGGGTCCAACATTCAGATTAGTAAATTTTATTGAAATAGGGGTTTCACTTGAAATCGAGTATTGCGACATACTATCTCTTAATAAGTACCACGCTAAGTCCATATAGTAAAGCCGTGGGTTCTTTTAATGTAATTTCAAGTTCATGTTTATTTGTATTGTGTCTGAGTGAGTATCAAGCGGAAGTTTTAATCAGTAGTCGTATTAGTGGAGATGATGTAACAGCGTTTAAGGAGCAAGAACTAAACAATTGTTGTCCGAATGCACGATAAGCGCGAGAAAACAATCAACAGCGTTTAAATCGAGATCTACAATAAAATTTTGACTAATTTATTTATTCTGTTTCCCTACGAATGTTCAATAAAAATCTGATTGCTGTGTTGTGTGTTTACCGGTTTTTCGGAACCGATTTAAAATCTAGCCACGAAACGGTTTGATTTGTTTGTTTTTTTTTTTTTCATCTAAGTACCTATTTGTTTTCGCTTGCTGCAAGCTTTACCGACGATTAAAAAGCAACCAATATGAAAAAGTTTTTTGTGTACTGCTATTTTTAGAACATTTCAACGACTTTTCTTTTCTCTCTGCTGGACGAAGGCTGTAACAAGTGAACGGTTCGATTTATATTTGTGCTTCAATGGTTTAGTTAGATTTACTTTCCTGTGTGCAAGTTCTACTTCTGTGAACTTTTTTTTGTGCTTTCTCAAGCGTAGTTTTTATGCAAATATAAGCGGTGTGTGCATTTATATCATGTTTTTAAATGCCGAGGAAAGATGTGAAATCCGCTTTATACGTGAGTCTTTTATTTTATTTAAATATGTGTATGAATGTGTATGTTTTGCTGTTTTAAAAGTTATGCGATTCAATAAATATTTACGATTACCTTTGAAACTGTTTGCTGTTTGGAAATCTGCAACTGCTACTATCAAAAATATATAATTCGGATCGATATTGTTATGTGTTTGTTAATTTTAAAACTTTGACGGCGACGTTATCGTTTTCATTTTTAATTGTTAAATTTTCCCTTAAATTTCTGGCAGGATTTCACAGTTAAACGCAAATAAGTGATTATTGCCGAGTCGGGCTTGATTTTCTGTTTCAACGAAATTTGTATCCTGTTATTGCATAAAATCGCTACTCTGTGACTAGATTCGATATTTCATTCCAATTAACAACTAACCTTTCCCTTAAAATAATTCATCGTTCTTTTCTCTCTAAAACCAAATCTTTGGCCTACGGTAGTAAGTGGTGTTGATTTCTTATGTTTTTTTTTTTTTAATGTTGTGCATTTCAAGTTATGTTAAAGGTTCTTGATAAATTTGCGCATTTCACACAGTTAGTTGTGGCGATTGTTTCTTTGTTTTGTATTATATTCTGGCTTAGTGGGTTGGTTAGGTGTTTTTTTTCTATTTCTAATCTAAATCGTGTAAAAACTTGGCATTTTAACCAAGAGAAGAAGGAAAAAAGCACTTATTTCCGGTTTTTGTTTGTCTTCTGGTTCATAAGTTTCGGTAGAAGCATCAGAACATTCTTTGGATTCAAAATTGCAGATTCAAATGTAATGTTAATCGTTTTCTTAATTTGATGCTTAACATTAACGCTAGAAGAAATAACTAGAAATTAAGTGCATTCTCACGTGGTTTGTATTCTGTCTTTGTTTTTAAGCTTTTCAATTACTTAAAGGCTAGAAGAGGAGAATTAATACTGATCACTTATTTTCCGCTTCGACTTTCAGCTTGTTCGACTTGACTCGATTCTCAAAGGGATGAAAGCACTGTATGTAATTATATACAAATCATGAACGGTTCACAAAAAAAGAACAGGGAGCAGAATATAATTGTCTATTAGTAAACATAGGTTAGGTTTGATTAGGTAGATATGCATGATTATAAATCTAAATTATAGATTGTGTCTCTAAAATATTTGACGTAATTTCTGTATTTGATTTGCAGTTCGGAAATATGGTTGCAAGTTTTATAACTAAATGATCAATAGGTTCATATTCCTTTTGAAAACTAGTAGCGAAAATTGAATGCTGCCGCGGCGAAAAAAAACGCACCGAAAAAAAACTCCATTGTTTTGGGGGAAATAGAACACCTTGAATTGTGACACGATGCCTTCTGTCTAGAAAAATGCTGCAAGTTGTGTGCTGATTACAGTCCATGATATCCAATCTACTCACTAAATTCTTGGACTTGACTACACTCATGACAAACTCGTGTCCAAATCTTCCGTGCCAAACGTGTTGGCACTGATCATTGTAGTTTTCAGCTACCATCGCCTAGCACTGTGCTGCCGTCTTCAACATATACTGATTGCCTACATGTACAACATGGTCCTAGCTTGATTGTCATACGATTGCCTTCGCCATTTATGTAACCATCCGCAAGTGTCACTTCGACGAGGTTATCCTTTTTGAACTCATTGAAAAATTCACGATCGTTTGTCATGTGAAACGTTCGACCACTATTCACCGTCTAGGCTCCTGAAATTTCCGGACCTGCGGTGAAACACACAGCAACCTGTACCGGGCTCGAACATGTTGATGATTGCTAATGAACGTCGAATTCAGTCGCAGAATGGCTAGCCTTCTCCTTCTTGTCAGATGCCACAAATTGCGGGCAGTACTTCCACAAGTGGCCCGGCATGTTGCAGAAAAAAATCTTTGGTTTCAATTCCGCTTCCAAGGAACGCTATTCCTTACTGATTCCTTTCAGCTGACTTGTTCGTTTTTGGCATTCTAGGGGTTTTTTTTTTCATTAGGGCGAATCTACAATCGAGAGATTCTCTCCGAGCTCGCTCTCTTTCATTCATTACAGCGCCATTATAAAACTTTCGAGGGATTCTTTAGTACAGATCGAAACACAACAGTGCTGGCTAGCATACTCTACAAATAGTAGAATGAAAAACGTAAAGGTGATTGGTTTATGAATGAAAGAGAGCGAGCCCAGAGAGAGTCTCTCAATTGTAGATTCGCCCTGATGAAAAAAAGAACCCTAGATTTGCCCTGCATTCGAACAACAAACGGATCTATCTATAACTCCTCCGGTGAATGTTGCTCAAAAGAGGTGCCGAAACAGAGTTTCATCCAGTACAATACAGCCGCTCGTAGAGATTTTCAATTTCCTTAAAGTGCTTCTCCACATCATCACTTTTGTTCAAGCTCAAGGCACACAGTTGCCTAGTTTGCCTATGATTGACTTTTCGTGGTAGATTTGTATTTTATTCCATATTTTCCTTTCTTGACGAACCTCAACTTGCTGTTCTCCACGAACAAGGAAATTGTGGTACGGGACTTTCGGTCGCCTTCTACCATTGCCGAATGCAATGTATCATCGACTTCCTCCGGCTTCACCTCGTCGATTACGTGCCAAACAATTTATTTTCGCTCCAACATCGTGGTCATGCGGTTGAGCTTGGCAAACGTAACTCTCGCATTATCAGTAATCTTTCCTCGTTTGGCACCGCAAACCAAAACGTGAAAAAAAAAAAAACATTTCCAATCCAGAAAACAGTTTTTCTTCATGAACGTCAGCTTTTTTCGATAAAGGGCCCAGATGTAGGCAGATTGCGACTGGAAAAACACTAGATGTAGATGAGTGGAAGGACCCATAGAATTTCTATCGATAGAATCAAACCTGCATTTTGTTTAGAAAAAGGTTCCGATCGACGATTAGAGAATGACGTGTAACTGGGGGAAACCTATGGCAATTTTTCGCATAGTTCAGGACACCTCAATACTTTCCAACAAACATTAAGTCATATGAGTTAAATGAGCAAATGCGTTTACCTTGCTAAAATAAATACGTCAAACCAAATACAGACGTAACTTTATTACTGCGCGTTTTTCTCTCTACAATAGGTTATGGGCCTATACGCGGAAGTTTTTTCGGAAAGTTATTCGTAGTTTGGACGTTTTTTCTCGGTACGCGAGTGGCAAAATGCCTGGAAGCGGTTCCGGAAACACGACTGGAACGTCAGTCGGAGCAGCTAGTGCGGTAGTCCACAACATCTCGAGTCTTCCGGGAATCGAGCGGCTCACCGGTCGTGATAACTGGCCCACTTGGAAGTTTGCGGTATAAACATATTTGGAGCTGGAGGATCTTTGGAGCGCTGTGAAACCGGAGAAAAATGAGGATGGAACCGACAAAGCAGTTGAAGCTGCTTCCGATCGCCGGGCGAGAGCTAAAATCATTTTGCTTCTCGATCCCGTTAACTACGTGCACGTCAAGGAGGCGAAATCGGAGAAGATTGTGTGGGCGAAGCTGGAGATCGCATTCGACGACACGGGGTTGACCAGAAAGGTCGGATTGCTGCATAAATTAGTAAAGACCGAGCTGTCCGCTTGCTCCTCGATGGACGATTATGTCAACCGGATTGTCACTACCGCGCATCAGCTGAACGGAATCAACTTCCCGATTTCTGACGAATGGATTGGAACGTTGCTACTGGCCGGCTTACCCGACGAGTATCGCCCGATGATAATGGCCTTGGAAAACTCGGGGACGCAATAAAAACCAAGTTGCTGCAGGAGGTAAAGTTTTCCGCAGAGGACTCGGCATTGGCTGCAAGTCGAAGGACAGGAGCAACAGGACGCAGCGGAAGATTCCAGCAGAAGAACGAATCAAAGACGGATCACCCAAAAGGACCAAAGTGCCGAAAGTGCCACAAGTTTGGGCACATCGCTCGTGACTGCAAGAGTGCGAGAAGGGAGGATGCTTTCTGTGCAGTTTTGTCAACTTTTTCGTCCACGAAGGCATCAGACTGGTTCATTGACTCGGGTGCAAGTGTGCACATGACCAGTAATTCGCAGTTTCTGGAGAATTTGAAGCCAGCGACCGGATCCGTCGTTGCGGCTAATGGAACCGGGATGAAGGTAACGGCAACTGGAACGACCACTTTGACGCCAGCATGTCAGGAGAACAGTATTGTAAATCTACTCTCCGTGAACCAGATTGTAAAGAGGGGATACACGGTCGTCTTTGCGGACACTGGATGCAAAATTTTGAACAGTGACGGCAAAACGGTGGCCACAGGCAGGCACGAAAAGGAGTTGTTTCTACTTGAGCAGCGGCAGCAGGATGTGAAGAATGCGCTGGTTTGCTCGCCTGCAACCAGTGTGAAGGTTTGGCACCAACGACTGGGTCATTTGAACCTCAAAAGTGTTCGGAGACTGGCAAACGGAATGGCGGATGGAATCGTGATCAACAACGCAACCACGAGAGACTGCAAGGTATGCCCAATGGGGAAACATTGTCGGCATCCCTTTAGCAAGGAAGGTTCGCGTGCAGTGGAAATGCTTGATGTGGTGCACACCGACATTTGCGGGCCCATGGAAGTAAAATCTCTAGGAGGAAGCAGGTATTACATCGTCTTTGTGGACGACAAATCTCGAAAGATGTGGACGTACTTCCTCAAAACGAAATCGGAAGCCGAAGTTTTGAGAACCTTCCAAGAATTCCATGCGATGGTTGAGCGACAATCCGAGCGGAAGATTAAGGTGCTTCGCAGCGATAACGGCAAGGAGTACGTGAATAACGGCTTCGAGAACTACTTGAAGCGGCACGGCATTCAACACCAGAAAACTACTGCATACACTCCGGAGCAGAACGGCATGACGGAGCGCGCAAATCGTTCAATTGTTGAACGCGCTCGATGCTTGCTTTTCGAAGCAGGATTAGCGAAAACTTTCTGGGCCGAGGCTGTACACACGTCCGTGTATCTGCTTAACCGATCCCCTACGCAAGGTCACGACTCTACTCCTGAACAAGCTTGGTCCGGAAAGAAACCGAATGTTTCTCATCTTCGGATCTTCGGTACCAAGGCGATGGTGCAAATACCCAAGCAACGACGAAGGAAGTTGGATCCAAAATCTCGCGAATGCATTTTTGTTGGGTACGACGACTACTCGAAAGGATATCGGCTCTACGATCCGCAGTCGTGTAAAGTGTTCACCAGTCGTGAAGTCTGTTTCATCGACGAAGGTTAGTCAAGCCCACTGGTTGACAAGCAACGTCAGGTACTGGTACCGCTAGACTTCGAGTTCGTTTCTTCATCGCCAACCACAAGTGATTCGGACAACCGCTTGGTCGAGAAGGCTGAGAACAACGACGCTGAAGACGAGTTCTTCACGGATTGCGAAGGTGTCAGCGAAGATGAGTTCAACGGTTTCGACCTATCGCAAGAAACAGTGATCGACGTAACTACTGTGCTCCCACCGCGCAAAACTTCAAATCAACCTCAGTCACAGGTGTTGAGGCGTAGCGGTCGGGAGCACAAAATCCCAGGCAAGTACGAGGAGTTTCAAGCTGCGGTACACCAAGCGAAGTAGTTCCGATTTGACTGGTTACTCTGACACTAATTGAACGTCGGACCTGGATGACAGAAAATCGACTAGCGGTTACATCTTTATGCTACAGGGTGGTGCAGTATCATGGTGTTGCAAACGGCAGCCCACCGTCGCCCTATCGACATGTGAGGCCGAGTACATGGTCCTATCTGCCGCCGTACAGGAAGCCATGTGGTGGCGTGGTTTGATGAAGCAACTTGAGCTGAATCAAACCATCGAGCTTTACTGCGATAATCAGAGTACTATATGCATTGCCAAAAAACGGAGGATATACACCGCGAACCAAGCATATAGATATACGTCATCACTTCATACGCGATGCCCTTGTCCAGAACATTGTTAAGTTGAAATATGTAAGCACCGATCAACAGATTGCAGATGGTCTGACGAAGACTCTTGAACGGATCAAATTGGGACGCAACCAAGCTGCTATGGGGGTCGACGTATCAGCTTAAGAGGGGGTGTTAAGATATGATCGAATAAGCTGTGCTTCATCTGTACACCATATCTGTATTAGATTAAAAGTTAACCCATTCTTGATTAGTTTGATATCAGTGTGTAGAACTTCATGCATTTTCCTTTCACTGATGTACTGTACTTTTTTTCACTTCAGAATAAACGAGCTTGATCGCAGACGTAACTTTATTACTGCGCGTTTTTCTCTCTACAATAAAACTGGTTCTTGGAAAATACGAATCCTTCGAAATCCTGGTAAGTATGGCCAAAAGATAAAAGGAGTATTTTGATAGACGACGTTGGACTGAATCCATACAAAAAGCAACGGGCTTGACTGAAAAGCAGAAGTTTGCAAGAGTCGAAAGATGTTGGAAGCTGCTCAAGCGGCACGATGATTGTGAAATTCTGTTTCCGAAGGTAAAAATGTTTCTGCTACAGGATCACCACAACCAACAAAATGATCGGGTGTATGCAGCACAACTTTCTGATAAACTAGCTGTTCAAAGGTTCCAGAATGTTTCAAGGGTGATGGGTTTCGGATGTTTCTCCAAAACTTTGAAGGTTCCCTGCTGCTGTTCAACAGTAAACATTACATCGATAATGTGTTGAAGAACCATGTGTTTCCCATACTGATTCCAACAAGGCTCTACACCGTCTCACCAGGCGAAAGCTTCACAGGCTTGGTATGAGGACAATTGTCCAGATTTTATTTCGTTGAAAGAAAGATTTTGCCTTTTTGAATCCTCTCGACTTCTGTGCATGGGGCCACATGCTGGCCAATCTGAGGAATACCAAAGAACTAACGATGGAAACTTTTAAGAAACATCTGGTGAAAATATGGAATGATATGCTTCAAGATATCGTGCGTGTCAGCTGTGACGCTTTCCAATGCATGTGGCTGGCAATTAAGGCACAGGGGAAAGATTTGAATTGAACTAAGTTAGGACAAATGTTAGAGATATACCAAACAGGAATATATTGGAAATTTAAATTTATGCAAGCTTCTCATTTTTATTACCATATCCTTCACTGACAGGAATTCCCGCTCACCCTGTAAACATGTACACGGGTGATTTTATCAATGTTTTTAATAAGTTTATCAATTTCCCATAATCACTATGTCCACGGTAAACGAAGGGGCAGGATAGTCGAAAAGAAAATGTATTTTTTGACTCAGGAAGTACCAGCGCATCGATTCCAAGCTCGATCTCACGCTGAATGAATCACCCCTCAAAACATAACTCCCAATGAATAACTCCTCAAACATTCTGTCAAAATAACACAGTGAATCAAAACCAAAATAAAGATTCGAGTACTGAGAAGCGAAAGAACGGGGTACTCTAGGGTTTACTTGGGATCAGTGGGGTTCTAAAGCAGCAAACCAATTTTCAATTGCTAGTTTCCTAATGCTTGCTTTAATTCATATGACCTATTGTGTGCTCCGCAACAATTTGTCCAATCCAACAAGCTTCTTCAGACAAAATGTGACTTGTTTTGCTATCAATCAACTCAAATCGTTTGTTGCGATTTGTTGGGGGTACTGCAGAGACGCAAAATCTCACGATACTCACAAAAAAGTTGGCAGCTTATCAACATACAATCGTTACCCTGAAATTATCGATACGCGAAACAGGTAAAGCAATGGTAAGTGAAATTCATTTGCAGCAATCGTTACTCACATTGAAAACCCATAGAGATAGGAAAATTCATCTAAAGTGGAAACGACATCTTAAGGCGTCCTGATCTCAAGGCGTTAAAGGTGAATCAAGATAAAAAAAGCAAGAGCGCTAATCGGTCATGATAATTGTTTAACCATTTCATAAAAAAACATAAGCACCACACAAACTGCACATCAAATACTTTATAAGCACGATATCCCATCCAGACAACAACGAAACAGTATCAAAACGAGCACCTTCAAAACAACTAAAATAATGAGAACAATAATTTTCATAACCCAGAACAAGAAAAAAAAAAACAATAATTTAGAACACATCCCCACCCTAGTAGAGCCAATTCGACCGCTGATCCCGCTCCCGCGAGGACTTAACCATATTCCCGACCGGTGGTTTCTTCTTCATCGGCGACAACCGCAAGCTCTTGTCGCCTCGCAGTTCCGACCTTCCCCCACCAACACCACCACCAAAGGCTGTGGTCAACCCGGTCCGGCTACTTCGGGCCTCGTTGCTCTTGTAGTACGGATCCAACCGAATCAGTTCCTTGTTGGCACCGCCCGGAGCCATGCAGGGCAGTGCCTTGAGAAAGCCATGCGCCCCAACCGGAATGGGCGGCGTCGGTGGAATACTGGACGAACATCCACTGTACAGGAATGGCATCGTTTGGGTTAGGTTCGTGTGCAGCGTAAGCACCGATTCCACATCCGCTTCGCTGGCCTGCATCAGGAAATCGTCGAACAGCTTGATCGGAACCATGCCCACCATATCGAAGGTATCGACAAAGGCCTCCGTTTCCTTATTGTAGAGATGAAGATAGTCACCCAACTGTTTGGCAACCATGGCACCTCGATCCTTACCCAGGGCTTTGTTTCCGAAATTTCGGAAGAAGAAGGGAGTTTTCATGTGCGCTCCCACACGGTACAAGAACTTCATTACCAATTCTTCATGGCTGTGTTTCGGTTCCGACGAAAGCCGTTTCAAAATACACTCGAGATACAGGCCAAAGGCACGTCTCGCTTGTAGTATACTTAATTCATGACCATTTTCGATTAGCTTTCTTATCTGCAGCCTCAGCCGTTTGGCCTCGTCGACACATTTTGGGGCCGTGTGTTTCGGACCGATCGTTATCGGAAGCGTACTCTCCAGTGCACGTTCGTACTTTTGAATACGATGAACAATTCGGTTCTCCATATCACTGCCCTGAGGGAACAGCTGTGAGTGCAGCATTTGATTGTAGTTGTGCGGAATAATCATCAGATACGAACCACTACCAGAGGATGTGACGGCCGACGTTGGAATGCCCGTGACAGGATCCATGAAAGCCGAGTATCGCGTCATACTATCGCTGGTGGGGAAGATTCGTACGAATCCTCCACGTCGCTCGTACTGTGACCGAGCAAAGCGTATAATCTTCAACTCTTCCGCTGTCAGAGCACTTAGAGTTGTTTGAATTTTCTTAACAGTTTCTGCCTGTTGAGAGCCATCTTTTTTCCCACCCGACCCAGTGCTATGCACAAAATCTGCCGAGTTTACTCTACGGTAGGGTGTCGAAAGATTTCGAATCTTCTGCCCTTTACTATCGTAGCACGCTTTTTGCAGAGGACTTATGGCCGGAATACCGACCATGGTCAGCAAATCGGTTAGCAAACACGCTTTAACTTTCGTATCTAGGGGAGTATCACAGCCAAGCGAAGGCGATAGATTAATTTCTAGCAGCCACGGTTTCAACGTGTCATCTATCAATATGTCGAACCCATACAGTTCGAAGCAATTCCCAATGTGAGGAACGAACATCCTGCAGGCCGATACAATCGGCTGCGTACAGGAGAAGATCGCCTTGATCAGCAGATCCTCGATGTTTAGCATCAGCTGTTCGGTATTGCACCCTTGACTGCGCAAATGCCTTAACAAGGCACTCAACGTCCACTTGTGGCCCACATCTTCGTCCCCTGCATTATTCGACTTGATGTAATCGGTGTGGTACTTGTTGATGCTGTAGTTGCAAAGATGCATGCAAGGATTCCAAAGATTTTCCGCCCCTCGATCATACTTTACCGTGGCCAGGCGGACCAATCCTTCCTCGTAGAGATAGATGATTAGCGGATCGAACGAAGTCACTGCGACGTACAACCGAATGTCGCACTTGTGACCGTCGATACAGAGCGGGTCGGTAATGTACTTGGCAACAACAACTTGCTCGTAAGAGGCTATCTGATCCGGCTGAAACGAAGGTATTCATCATAATTCGAGGATGGCCTTGAAAAAAAAATAGACATAACTCACCGAATTAACTATGAAAATACCACGACCCCGGCTGGAAGCCACCGGTTTTACGATCCACGGGCCACGGCATTTGTTGTGGGCAGCGATGAGTTCCTTGTAGTCCTGGGGTAGCAGGAACGATTGCGGCACAATGTCAAAGTGTTTGTAGCCACGTAGGTGTTGCATCCGTTCGATGTTCTTGTAGAGACGATCCTTTCGGGTCAACTCGTAGGACCTGTGAGAGACGGAAAGTTGATAAGTGGATATTTCCATTGCGCATTATAAAACTCGATTTCTTCTCTGTTTTGGAAAGTATTCTGGTGAATGTATTGGATAAGATTCAAGCCCCAATCCACCTACCTTGGAAAATGGTTGACCCTCTGGTACGGGGCCAAATTCCTCAGAATATCCGGCTTCAGGTGAATACCCGTCCACAGTAGGTTGAAATCGTTGCTATCGGAACCACTCTCCCCCATCCCGTGGGCATTCAGTATCTTCCTCAGCAATCGTGTTTCCGTGTTGATAAACTTGTAGTAGATGTTAAGCTGTGCGGCCGGCATCTCCGTTTTCACCACACATTGGTTCTCTTTGTTTTCCTGGCTCTTTCGAGCCAGCTTCTTCTCCACCACAGCCAGCAATGGTTCCGACTTGGACGTAGGCATATCCGGTTCGGCCTCATCACAATCGCGACCGGTTACCGAAGCGTTGCTCAACGAGCTCGAAGAAGACGACGACTCCAGCTGACGTTTTTTTGGTTTGTTCTGATTGCCAGCTGCGGTCGATGGACCAGCTTCGTCCTGCGAAGTGTTTGCCTCGTCGTTGTCTTCATCTTCTTCAGCTTCCGCTTCCCCTTCTGCCTCGTCGTCATCCTCATCATCGTCGTCATCGTCCTCATCGTCTTCTCCATCCTCGTCGTCATCATCGTCGTTACTAGTGCTAGCGGTGCTACTAATACTATTTGATTTTCGTTGAACATTAAAGTTTTTAGGCAGTGTTGCGAGTACTTTCGAATGGTTGGCTAACTTATCACTAAAGGTTCCGGTAGGATCTTTGTTCGAGTCCGCCGAGAAACTCGAGGCAGCTGCAATAGTAGTATTAGTAGTGGTGGTAGAGTCGTCCGACGTAACGGAAGCTGCCGCTGATGAACTGCTCTCTAAGCCATCGGAGCTGGAATTCACTGGAGACAGGGCACTCGTTCGGAACACCAGGACGGCGTCCTTACCGCCGGGAGGACCACCCGTCACCCACGGGTTCGGTGTCACAGGGATTGGTTTTTTGGCACTGGGGGAAATAATCGAGAAGCGATCATTGAACGTGTACTTAACAAATTTCGACTGCAGACACTATGTACTTACTTCAACGGATGATTTAGTCGGGATTTGTCAGATATAGGCATAATAAAGAAGTCCAAGCTGGAGTATCCGTTTAGCTTGCGCCTGAAAGAGAGAATAATTGAATCGGAATTAGATTTTTTGGAAATTCTACGTTACAAGCTAGTGTAATAAAACCAAGCGACGGGACGCTTGTTGCTGTAGTCAACTAATGGTTGCGGTAAAACTAGCACTTAAATGTTCTGATGGGGCTTTTTCTTGCTTTTGTCCTTGCCCTTTGTAGCCTCTGAAACGCAACGAGTATTTCGTGTATGTTTGAAATGCACGCGTCGCAACAGTTTCAGTGCTGCAGCAGAGGAATGGGGAATGTGTGGACTTTTGAAACACGCGCAATCCGTGAATAAACCAAATTATAATAGAAAGGGGTCGTAGCAGCAAAAGCTCATTGTTGCAACGAAACATCAGCCGTTCGCTGCACGCTCAGTTTTAGGCGGAAAACTGCTAAAAGCATACATGTGCATAACAGCGATGTGTCGTCTTCTAATTCGGTTTTACAAGCAACTGACGCTTACAAATTGCTTCGGTTAGGTTACAAGGGTTCATTGGATTTTTCCTGTTCTGATTACATCCGGTGTATGCGGCTTAGGATATTTCATTTATAATAGCATTCCTGACTATGGGGACTTGTACACTGAGTGCCAAATAGGATTATGGTAGCCATACTCTGCGTATCACTTCGAAGGCGGAAGATGCAGGTTGGTGATTTTAACAAGGTTTAGTCGTTCTAGGTTTTCATGTTTTTCATGCGAACGTTTTTACCCTTCCTACAAAGAAGGGTATAGTGATCGCTTGGAAATCCTAAATTCGATTCGATGTGTGTGTGTATGCACGGAAAGGAAAAAATATGGTTTGATTTTACTATATCAATAGTATTTGAAAACCATATAATATTACTAAACTAAAAGAAAATTGTATGCTAATTCAAAAATGATTTCAGGTCATAAAAGTCATAAAATATAGTTGAACCTATTGCTCAAAAATGTCAACCGTAAATCAGTTGACATCAACAATAAAAAAGTTACTTGAAAATAATACCAATTTCAACTTTTCTCAACCATACATTAACGTTGAACGAAAAGCTTGCAGGTTGATTTGACTATACTGTATCCTTTGAAGAACTTAATTGCATAGTTATCTCTAAACCAGTATAGAATGAACTTGTTTTGAAATTGATATGCATTGCAGTGCAGTTGATCTTTTTGTCGGTAAGTATTTGCCCATATAAATTCAAATGCGGTAATAATGGTGACTTACTTTCAGAAAACGATTTTCAAATCGAAAAAGGCATATTGAGCGACATGAATTGAAAGCTTTGCTGACCGAGCCAGGTGCATTTAGGGTTCTAATGAGTGGCGTTTATAGCAGGTACAAAGATTGTTAAAAATATAATGAAATAAAATAAAAAAAATAAAATATATAAAATACAAATTAATGTCTGTCTCTCCGTTGTTTTAACTAGCGAAGTATGCTCAATTCAATCAAAATTTAAGGTCGGTATCGAGTTCGAAAGAAATTTCTTTTTTTATCCCAAACCCATGTTAAATTCCGTTTACTGAAACGGAAAAGTAAAGAATCGAAAAGAAATTTCTGCAGCAGTATCCACCTGAAAAGAATGAAAAATAAAATTGTAATTTGCTGTCACTTTTACTTTCGGAAAAATATTCCGCTCGATTATTCCGTACGTGAAGGTGATATTTCGTTCCATGTATATCAATTTCCAAAATTCCGCTTGGTAATATTGAACAAAATTCCGTAACCTCTCTACTTTTTAAATCGATACTGGCCTTTACGTGTTATCAATACTTAGCAGCAAGTTCATGCAAAATGAATTTATAGTTGAATTGACTATACGCATGATGGTAAAAACAATACAATTTTTGATTAGATAGAGCATCATGTTGACTGAACAAATAACTATGATTGAATTTACCATCTACGTTATAGATTAGACTTCACTGTATAATTTGATGGACTCAAATATAAGTTTATCTCTAAAACAGTGTAAAAATATATTTGTTGTGACTTCACTTATTCTTGTCTTAATTATTTATTTTTATGCGTGTGTCAGTGGCGCTATCAAGTAAAGCGTGTTGTTCAGCAATCACAATACCGATTGGCATCAAACGCCAAATAGAAAGTATTGATGTTTTCTATTGAATGTTTTTAGAATCGATCAACCAGTTCCGGAAATAGTCAGGAAACTTCATAGAACATGGGCTGATATAGTCGTAGATTGAATCATGTTAAAACCCACTATGCGGCATCTCAAATAAAATGAAAATCAATAAGAAGATTTGGAGCGGTTATATGGAGCGTCCACGACCAAAACTGCTACATCCAAGAATGTTCCAGTTTCTGACTTACACCAACACCCATCATGCAACAACTCAAATCACACGAGAGTTCAAAAACAATTTCTATGGTACTAATCAAGGGCACAAGACCGCGTGGAAAAATTCCGGGTATGTTCTGGATACCCCAGGAGATGTCCAAGCCCAGGAGGGCTTGATCCAAAACGCATCATTACATCACAATTGGATTCATCAACAAGTGATTAAACCATATACTCAAAATTGATCATATTTGGACTAGTTCCCGAAACTTCCGGAAAAGCGACCAGCCGCGGCCGTACATCAGATAAGACCAGGATGTGGCTAAAGATGACGGACTTAATTGTTTTTTTTTTGTCATTCAAAATCTCAGAAAATTTCCCAAACAACAACATTCAAAAATTGCTGTACTAGTGGAAATAACATTTTAAAAAGCAAGAAAGTGTGATCTTCGAATTTTTTTTCAAAGGTTTTCGTCAATTCTCTTAAAAAAATGCATGACAAACATAATCATTCTCTTTTTCCTACACCAGAATAAATCTCTCAACAAGTTCTATGTTTGCCCAACTTTAATAGTATTCTTACTGAACTGCAACACACAAGTTTTAATGATTTGGTATGTGGTAGTTTCTTAGATTACAACTAAAGATAACAACGCATGAAAACTTCGTCAAATATTCGCAGTACAAACATCGAGCCGGTGATTTTGCTATCAAGTTTATCGTCTCGATTTGGAACTTTGTACGATTTTAGCCCCAAACGCTGTTTTAATTTTTGTACAAACTGGTGAGTATCTCAGAGAGACTCGGGTTTTTTTTCTTTTTCACCTTAAGCCCATGACCGGATCAGCATGTCCATTGTTTTTATCACTTCTCGGTTTCCTCTCGACCGTCAGACATTCCGAAAATGATTTGAGCACACCGTGAACAGTGGGTTTAGCTAAATCCAATTTTTTACAAGTTTCCGTATTTAGAGGTTAGGACTTGCCTTACGTCCATAAAAAATCCGCTAGCGCATGTGCTTTTCATTCGTCGCCATTTTCATCACTAATCATGGAATGTAAACACCAATCATAGTCATTTTCATCAAGCTATATCTGAGAGAAATTTTTCACTCTTACGTGCGATATTTAAAAAATTACAGTGATTTGTAGGTGTCCGCATTAATGTGGATACAGACCTTACTGTTTATTTGCTGCACAAATGCAACGTACATCCAATGGAATTTAATTTTAACAATTCGTACTAGCATTTCGTATGTATAAATGAACGAATAAGTGTATTTTTAACCAAGTCCTACAGTCAGACGCAATCTTCAAGACTGTCGGCAGAAAGAAAGTGATATTTTTCTCTCCTTATTTTCACTTATTCGCTTTTGCCTGAACTGTACCAGTAAACGATTCCTAGTGTACGATATTCAAGAGATAGATAAATGAACATTCACCACCACTGCTCAAAACACAAAAAATTCAAAAACTATACCTATACAGTATTTTTCATACTGATAATATCAACAATCAATATGCAACTAGCGTTTTTGAAATTGGTTCACTGTTGTAGAACCCCTAAGTCCGAAGTACACCTTGCAGTATGCACCTTGCCAAACACTCTTGCGCTTTTCGGTACCTTTCGGTACTAGTATCTTTGTTTTTGTTTTGATTCGCTATGTTATTTTGACAGAATATTTGAGAGTATGTTGGTGTGAGTTACGTTATTAGGGGCGAACCATTAAGCTTGGGACCGAGCTTGGGACCGGTGTGCTTGTACTTCCTGAGCCAAAAAAATATATTCATTTTCTTCCTGACTATCCACCCGCTGATAATACTACCCTCGATTTTCAAGTTTCATAGAGGTTTAAATATAGGCACCCTATGCAAATGATGACAATGATGGATGGTGGCACTAATACAAGCAAAACACTCCAAACAGATAATTTCATTCATTCGCGCTGCTGATGGAGACAAAGTAATGTCGTTTTCGGTTTTAATCCTGGGTCAGGTCTGACTCTGGCTAACAATTACCGAACGAAAACGGATCCAGAATCGAGTCAGTATGATGGTATTATCAACAATCAATATGAAATTAGAGATTTGAATTTGGTTCACTGTTGTAGAACCCCTTGGCCCAAAGTACACCTTGAAGCCTGCACCTTGCAATGTACTTTTGCGCTTCTCACTACCTTTCGGTACTAGTATCTTTGTTTTCGCTGTCTTTGGCTCGCTGTCATTCATTCATAAACCAATCACCATTACGTTTTTCATTCTACTATTTGTAGAGTATGCTAGCCAGCACTGTTGTGTTTCGATCTGTACTATAGAATCCCTCGAAAGTTTTATAATGGCGCTGTAGTGAATGAAAGAGAGCGAGCCCGGAGAGAATCTCTCAATTGTAGATTCACCCTAATGAAAAAAACCCTAGATGACGTTATCTTGACAAAATATTTGAGAGTATGTTGGTGTGAGTTACGTTACTAGTGGTGAATCATTAAGCTTGGGACCGTGCTTGAGACCGGTGTGCTCAAAATTTTTCCATAAACCTCCTCTATTATACTCCTTCTCTTCTCTCACCCCACAAAAAAAAAAAAAATATTTTTTTAAATACATTTTTTTTTTCGTGTGAAACACAATCTACCCCCCAAAAAAAGAAAAAAAAAACCCCACCCATATAAAAAAAAAAAAAAAAAAAAAAAAAAAAAAAAAATTTAACACTTATATGGGCTCACCCCCACCCAACCCCCCCCCCCCCCCACAAAAAAAAAAAAAAAAAAAAAAATATCCTTTAAAAAAAAAAAAACCCCCCCCCCCCCCCCTTTTTTTTTTAAGTTTTTTCTAACAATAACTACTATCATTTTTCAATTAACAGCGAAGCTTGGTCTTCCATCTCTTTTCTTGTTGACTTTCAAGCTGTATTCTTATAGATCATTGCACGATGGCGTCATCAGTGTAGTTTTGACAGTTCAGGGAGCTTATTTACGTGGTCTTAGAATATTTTCGGTATGATCGGATTGAGATTTTGTGCTCTAAATTTATTACGATTGAAGTAAAATTGCCGGAAAACAGACATCAGTGCTTATTTTTACATCATTTCCTGAATTTAATCGTACAGAATCCGGAAAAAAGCCAATGAAAAATTTCGTTTGGGTGGTTCAAATTCTAACACCTTGTAAACAAGCTCCCTGAACTGTCAAAAAGGTGAGGTTAATACATTCAATGCAATGATCTATGGAGAGGCCCCCCCCCTCTCCTCTTCTACTACCCTCACACCCCAAACAAAAAAAAAAAACCACAAAAATATTTAAAAAAAAAAACCATTTTCAACCTTTTCTTACTTTTTCTCTTTTCAAAATTTTTTTCGCCAAAATTTACACAACAATAACCCAAATATTTTTCCTTCCCCAAAATTCCTTTTTAAAAAAAAAAAAAAATTTAAAATTAAAAAAAAAAATGTAAAAAAAGTCATTTTTGGATTTCAAAAATTCGCGTTTTTGTGAACAAATTAGGTAGCATACTAAAAATTTCACCACAGCCTAAAAAAGTACGTGGACAAAATATTAGCTGTTTATATCTAGTGGTTTGGACCACTACTTTTTGACAACTGCTAAAAATATATCTAGAACAATGTTTTCGTAATTTAATCGAAACCTTAATTCCAATTGGACTGCAACGTTGGATCAAGAGGAGCCTATAGGGTGTTTTCATTAAATTAAGACTGAGAAGCCAATCCACTAAACGTTTAGTTTGCTTGAATGATCGAAAAAAGCGTAGAAACCTCAGTGGCCTCATCAACAACGTGAGCTTGGGTAGGCTGCCGTTGACGACAATCTTGGGGCCTTTGAAATATCACACACAGCATATTTTTGGATGGTTCAATTCCATCTAGGGAAACTGCCCCCATGTTAATCTCATTGTTCCTATATTCATCCTACGATGAATCAAACAATTGGGCAGTTGAAGGATCGGTTTCGTTTTCTAATAATGTTTTCTTACGTTAAATAACTACAACAAACATTACTAATAATTCTTCAACTGCCCAATTGTTTGATTCATCGTAGGATGAATATAGGAACAATGATATTAATATGGGGGCAGTTTCCCTACATGGTGATGATGAACGCAGATGAACTCAGTGATAATCTCGAGTTGTCACAAAAGTTGGCGCGAGTGCTGATAGGTTAAAGCACAAATGGAGAAATTCTAATAGGATTTAGTTTTCACTAGGCGGAAAAACCAGTTTACATCACCACTGGTTCTAGATAAACCATGCGTATTTAAAATATGCAGTATTAAATGTAACATGGTACATATAGGGAACACAAGACACAATTAGATTCAAAGACATTAAAGAATATGGATCCCTTCATATAAGAATATGGATCCCTTCATATAAGTGGCGGAACTTTGAAAAATCTCCTAAAGCACTTCAAGAAGCAGCTGCGAGCTTTTTTTTGGTACAATCCTGTTCTATTTCCAAACATTTTGAGAACATGTCAGTTCTAAAACATACATTTATACTATTATTTTTAATAAAGTTAACCGGTTACAGGATTTTATTTTTAAATTTAGTAGGGGTTTTTCATTGTTTGATCGGGTAAATTAGGGTTGCCATTGTAATGTTAACGATTTCAAAGCTAGGGAGATGCTTGACGAATTTCATTATCAGGCGTAGATTATACATTACAGCAGTCATAATTTGAACACTTTGCAGGCTTGTATCTGTCGAAAAATTACCATGTGTTTCCCGGTCTCCTCAGCACATTCTATTTGATAACATTGTTAACTGTTAAGTTTATTTTGTAAACTCTGTTGTTAAACAATTAAATTATCAATAAACTCCATACACAGACAAATTGAATTAATTTTTTACCTACCTACCTACCTAGTTCATAAAAAAGTCTGGAGCTACACAATTTGAAAAATAATACAGGCTATGCAAGAGAAATGGATCAAAGATATGCTACGTCATTTGTGAATACTAAATACTAAATAAGAACGATCACCATACATCTGCTCCTTCTGCAGCAGAACCATCTCCTTGATGATAATGTTCTGACTGAGACAGGACTTTGGGTCGCATATCTCACGGGCCAGTTGTTCTCGTATTCTCATTCTGGTCACACTTAGCCCGGTATGAATTTTAACCATTCCTCACCGCACTCTGGAAGCAACTGAATCTAACCATCAGTTCCCCCTAGTTAATACTGCAGTTTCGATTGTCACCAAAGGTGGCCGGACTAATACTGCTGGCGGTAATTTTTTCGCACTTTTATCCACACGCAAACATGATTCCAACTACCAAACAACCCTACGGGGTGCGAAATTCCAGCCGTGGAATAGTTTGCGAAAAATATTTGCCGTGTTTAAACAAAGGACTTATTTGCGCTCAACAAAACACTGTTCTAAGGCTGATTTCACTGCACGCACGAAAACCGGCGGCGACGAGAATGTGGTGAATGCGATGCGGTTATGACCGCGTACGAAAACTGACTGGTGGCTCGACTTCCGAATGACGAAGTCCTATTTCACACGACCCCATCGAGGAGATCGACGATGACGATGACGACGACGACGCATTCCCTATATCCCTGCCAAAAGCCTAGAGTCAAGAATATGCGGAACTGGAACAAAAGAACATTCTACTTTTACTTTGCCTTGCCCACCCGCCCACTTATTGAATTTCCCGTTGAAGCAGCAAAACTTAATCAAGCTGTTTATGTGGTTTTGGGGTAACTACTGTTTAGGGGAGTGACACGCGCCTTCTGTCTTACTGCCTGCTACGTATCCAGGACATGGAGATTCCTTCTTTTACGAATGCAAAATCAGGACCCCCCTTGGGTGAAGTCGAATCGGATATTTTTTTCTGTTCATGAATAACAGTCTTCCGGACTTGGTTCCATGATGTGGGGCCCAGCACTACAGTGTGTTTGGTGTGTCTGATTTGGTGAAGTGAGTACGTCCGCCAGGTCACGATAATGCAATAAACCAATTTCATGGAAGACGTTCAGCGAATCGTTTTGTGATGCCTGCTGAAGCTCAAATGAGTGACGTGTCCCGGAAAGGATGAATAGAATATGTAGCAATATGTCGGGAACAAATTATATGATACTCTGACTATTATGTAGCGGTGATGGTTTCCAGAACATTTTTTGGCTATTCAATGGTGGAATGTGGGATTTATGTGGCAGATGTCAGTCTTATTCCAAAATTTCGATGGACGTTGTTTGAAGTCTGACTGCAAGAAGATTAACGCATGTAAGGGATGAACTGACTATTGCTTATCAAGAAGCCGTGATTTTCGCAGTAATTTGTTCACAGCATTTTTTGCCTGTTAATTGTCAGCCAAAAGAAAGCGTTCATTAATTTTGAATGTAACCAAAATATACCTAATATCAAGATATGGATATCTGTTTCGACTTTAAGCCTAGTGTATGATTTCCAGATTTTCCAGAAAAATAAGTTTTTATGTTTCAAAAGGATTCCAAAATAATTTATGTGTATAGAAATTTCTACAGAATTGGATTTAAAATTTTAAATTTATGAAGAGGGTTTCTAGTACGGTAATTTGGGGTAATTTGGGCAGCTATGTTTAAATAGACGGGTTTAATAGCTAGGAAAATAACAGTTTCCCAGTTTCGTGCCTTGTTAAATCAAAACTAACGTAATTGAAATGTGGTTACCTTGGACCAATGGTGAGGAACACAATAATAAATAAAAGTTAATTAAAACATAATATAGGGTCAACTTAAAATAAACGCACTTATATTCTTAGTGTTTTTACTTGCTTCTTAAGTTCAAATGAACATTTTTTGTACCCCTAATTGAGAGGAAGCTTCACTAATATTTAATAGAATTGATTAATTCAAGATGCCTCAAAGTACACGAAAAAGAAAGTAAATTTGCAATTACTTTGAGCATAGTAAATGATACATGGAAAAAATCCGTGCCCAGATCAGTGAACTGCAGTCATGAATTCGAGATTATGCAAAAATACACCGTGCACTGAATCACGTAATCATGAACTATATAACATTTAAAGGGAAAAATCCTGAAAACGTGAATTAGTTCACGGTCCGTTTCTATTTTCGGGAAGGCTTTTTTTTTCTGTGTAGTGATAGTAAATAATTTCGCAGTGATTCCATGACGAAAAAAAAAATTCAAATTTGTAAGAAAATTTCAAGACCTTTTTGATTGTCGAGGCTTTAAGAGGCCGACAGGGAACATTTGTACCCACGAAACTAAAATGACCATTACTATGGAAATATCCAACCGATTTAGAATTTTTCAGCAGCTTTGGGTGCACTTGTCAAAAATTTCTAAATACGATCGATGGACATAATTTGTCTCCGGGAAATCCCGATTTTCCCGAAATCCCGATAATTTTATCTGGTGAAATGCTATCATTACACTTTTTTGTAAAATGCACGAAATGGATTTCGTGAAGACCAGCCAATCGCTGCTCTCTATTATCATACTCATGCATTTTGGTTGAATTGTTGGGATAGGCGGGAATAATTGATTTACCCCATAATAAAAATTAAAGTGCTACCGAGAGTTATAACTTCATACTCAATAATCAAGTCTCTTCTCACGAGTCACCATTGCCTAGTGAGATCAACCACGGATTCAATTCAGCTCTAACCTAAAATTCAGGATCGATTCCCATGCCAGAAACATAAAAAAAAAACGCTGGACAACTCCACGCGGTTGCGCTTTTTTTTCTATTACATTTCGAGACGCTATATATAGATCTGCCAATCATCCATGCAACCACCAGAGAGACGTTTCTTTTTAATTAGTAACAACAAATAAGTTGCTCGTTGTATTGTTTTCGTATTATACAATGTACGAATGTTCTTTCTTTGTCAATATATGCTTCGTGTTTTTGACAGTTGCGCGTGTGGCATTTATTACGAAGGTAGCTTCATGAAACGTACATATTAGTTTCGTTGCAGAAAACAACAAATGGATCGAGTTTGAGGACCGATTTAAACCAACAGTAAGAATACTGTTCGGGTCACTCACAAGTGTGGGTGGTTTATTGCAATGGAATAGAGGAATACATTAATACATCGAGTTTGAGAACCGATTTAAACCAACATTAAGGATGCTGTTGGAGCTACTCACATCTCTCTCTCTCTCTCTCTCTTTCTCTCTCTCTCTCTCTCTCTCTCTCTCTCTCTCTCTCTCCCTCTCTCTCTCTCTTTCTCTTTCTCTTCTCTTTCTCTTTCTCTTTCTCTCTCTCTCTAGTTAGTCCTACCTTCGATTTCGAAATATTAACTAAAATGTTCAGTGTAGCGAGAAATGAAACAAAATCACGTGAAATTGCATCACAATCTTTGAAATGGAAATATCTTTCTTATCAACATGCAACCCTAGGAGTGGACAGCAATTTATGCTAGAACCAAAGATGTGAAGAGAAAGTATTGATAGGTCCGTAAGAGCACGGCAGGTTGCGAAATTGAATAGAAGTAGTTGAAATTGAGCGTAGAGCATGTTTGACAGGCGATTAAAGTAAATGACGACGAGAGGAACAATACCGGTAAAAATTAGAAGTTATGTCTCTCAAAATCTCTAATTGGAAATTGATTTCTGTCACATGTAGCCTTTATGAAGTGTAAACAGCAATTTCACATCGCTAGAACTGCTCTGTGCCATTGGCGGTATATGAGCACGATCAAATGCGCACTTTTTTGTCTGTCAAAGGGGTCTCCTTCCCCTTGCCTACCTTGCACTGGGGTAGCTAGGCAAGAGATTGTCTGCTTGATTGGATGCCGCCCAACCCCCCCCTACTTATAACCCTTCAATCAACACCTCCCTTCGCTTCTCCAACAAGCCCCCTCCGTAATGAAGATATAGAAAGATAACCATTAACATATATTATAACCAATACAACAACAACAAAAATCAAATATTAAAATCTCACATTCTTTTGTTTGATGTATTCAAAAGTATGATAACAATCGACCCAAATCGACCCAACCGCCCTCAAAAAATAAAAAAATACCGATGCGAAACGACAAAATACTGTCCACCTCCACTCACCGTCTACACACATGCACATACACGAACAAATACAATTTCACATGCTATGCACCTACATATTCCGTTACATCTTACTCGTCCCCCGCGCGCTTGACATTCGTTGATTGTTTGTTACTTGCGTTGACCGATGACGGGATCGGACCAATGAATCTTGATGAACGCGACCGGCCCACATCTGCCCGCACTCGCATCGCTCGCGACGGATCGTCTCACCACCCATCGCGCTACCCCGGAGGCCTCCGCCCCCAGACACCGGCCAGGATCCGGTCGGCCGCGTTCAGCGAGGACGCCACGGGTCCCAGACACGAACTATCCAACACAACCGCCCACTCCGGCCAACGGCTGCAGATCTCAACGTTTCCATTGGAACCGCTCACCCCATACTCACCAAGGACCTTTGGTTCCAGCCTACGCAAAACGTAAGGCCATTGGGTTCCGGAGCTACCAACCAAAAACCGGTGGCCACCAAAGAACCCCCCCGCCCCCCGCGGTTGTTTTTTCGACCAAACCCTCCTGCGCAGCGCCCCATAATCAAAAAACCCCGGGGGGCGCCCCAGACGACACCGTAATCCAAATCCACACCCCTCCCCGGCCCCCGCGCGGTGGCGCCACCAAGCTACCCTCCCTTGTATTGATAAAAACATCGCAAACGCGCGGCTACACAAAGGTTTTTGAGAAAGGTTGCCCCCACCCGCCGCCGCCCCACGGACACCACGCGTCCCCAGCACGTGCCCCCCCCCCCCGCCAAATTTGGTCCAACCCGGGCCACACACCCTCTCGACACAACACTGTGCCCTCAGCTCCCCGGCCTTAACCCCCCGCCTTTTTTTTTTGTCCCTAGGGCCACCAACCGGCACCCCTTGGGTCTGGCACACGTAGTCACCACAACACCGAACGACCCGCCCACCGTCCGTGCCCCGCCCCCCGCGAACTCGACCTACGAGCCCCACAACAGAGAAACTCACGAAACATGACACCAAAACACAAACCAAAAAACCAAAAAACAAAAAAACATTTTTAACAATTTTTAAAATAATCTAACTATAAACGCGTTAAAACACTCAAAAGTACAAACAACTACACAATTAATCTCCCCATCTCATCTCCCCTCGCCCTTTCAATCATCAACACCCACTTAGTTAGTCAACCAGTATTCAAATCAACAACAATACAATTTCCATTCAACACACGCACGGGAAGCTGAACTTAACCCATCCATTCAATACAAATATACTTTTCCGCCACCCCCTCTCAGCCCCGCCAGCCAAACAACCAACAAACAACCGACCAACCAGTCATTCATTTATTTATCCAGCCTTCGCTTATAAATATGAACAGACGGCAAAAGACATGCAACCACCATGCCTGACTTTTTCTTAGAGGTCCTTATTATAAAAAAAAAAACAATCACAGCAACAAATAATTATATCACCAACGCAAAAAACAACCATTATTAAATGAAATGAAAAATGCAATGTTGGTGTTGTATGTATTTCATACGTACTCTATGCACAGTTCAAATCTAAACCGACATGTCTCTACGGTCTCGGAGTCTAACACAGATGCCAGTTCACAGCCCGGGTTGCTTATTGATGAGACAGGTATTCGCATTTCGAACATTAGAAATAATTCAATACTTCATGCCACAACTGTACGGTTCACTGGTTTGATGGTAGGATGAGATTGGATTTTATTCAAAGTACAACAATGTCGATACATTACCGCGTCCCATGTCGTCTGCCGGAAGCTCGACTAAAATGCCTTATGCTTCCGATGGAGGCTGAATGGCAAAAGAATTACAGCCTCGTCAGACATGATATGAATTGAATGTGAAGCGATCAAGGGAAAATAAGTTCCATTCACAGAAGGTAAGAGAACTGAAGTGGAATTGATAAAAAAAGCATTCAATTTTCATTAAAATTGTTGGAAATGAAGGACCCTGTTCAAATGCATTTAGATCATTATACGATGACGTCGTCGATGCAGTTTGACATTTCAGGGAGCCTGTTTACGCGGACTTAGAACATTTTCAGTAAAATCGGTTTGAGTTTTTGTGCTCTAACATTTTTGGGATTTAAAATAAAATGCTCAAAAAACATACACACCAGTGCTTATTTTCACATAATTTTTCTTTCAGCAATTCGTAAACAAGCAAAACGATAGAATTTGGCTGACAGAAAAATTCCGACGTTTTGACGGTCACTCGACGACAAAAACTTGCTTCAGTGATGGTTTAGGCCGGAATTACAAATAACTACCGAAATCCACTGGTTTTTGTTCCTGAAGGGATTACAAAAAATCAACAAAACTATTGGAAACTGGTCCTACAGAATATTGTTGAGCAGTGCCCAACAAACATCGGTGTTGAATAGAGCTTGTTCAAACAAATTGGAGAAGCTACTCAGCTATTCTAGAAGAAACAGCTGAATAGCTTCTCCAAATTTGCTTGAACAAGCTCTAATCCAACACCGATGTTTTTTGGGTGTGCACACCCTCATTTTGATTCAACACCTTGGGTTTTCCAACAGGACTCCGCACTGGCTCTTATAGCGAAATATACTCAATTGTGAATTGCTGACGTTTCCCAGGATTCACTTCTAGCACGGAGTGGCCAGCGAAGTCGCCTGACTTGTATCCAACGGACTTTTTTGTATGAAGTATGTTGGAGCCAGGGTTTGCTCTAGAAAACACGAAAGTTTGGTTTTTTTGAAGAGACATCTAGTGGCAGAATTGGATCTAATAGCAGAAGAACACCTGTGGGCAGCATATAATAGGTTTTTTGATCGTTTGAAGCCGGTGATTTCTTTCAAAGGTGGTCATCTTGAATTTATTCTATGATTTTTCAAACAGTGAACTGTTTCATGTGAATTGGTGTGAATTTGAACTAAAATGGTTTTGTTTTGTTGAATTAAAATGTTTCTTTTCAATGTAGCACTTCAGTTTCCGGACAGTGTATTAGCTAATCATTCTATAGAGCATAGAGGCTTTGAAAACATTTAAATGGCCCATGGTTATAGCATATTATCTGTGGTTATAACAATTAACTACGGACCAAGCACCGGCCATTGTTTCAACAATATCCAGATTAGATTTTGATGTTATTTGCGTTTTCATTCATTATGTTTATTTTAGACTGGAACCATGTTCAACACAACAATAACAACAACAACAACAACCAAATGTCTGATCGGAACCGAAAAGGGAGAAACACGTCGTCCCCATTTCATTATATTTGATTAACCACCAACCGAAGCGGAGAGGACTTGAACCAAAAAGTTTGAAACATTGGAAACACACAAACACATACAGCAAGTCATCAAACAACAAGAACGACATTAAGCATGTCTATGTTGTTGGTTTATTAGACAGACTGAACCAAGCCGGTATTCGAAATCCACGCCGACATCGCCGGGGCCAGTGACATTTTTAGTTGATCTCTATTTTGGTTTGTTTTTCTGTTCAAAATATGAACCTTGAAAGCTGTATTGTCAAATAGGAGAAATAGTGAAAGTTTTCAAGGAAATTGGATCCATTCTCTTTATCGGAAATCACCTAACGAAAGTAAAAGTGATTGGAAACCACCAAACTCAAACTTTTTCAATTACTACAACTTTGAATCAAACATTACATTGCAAATTATAGACAGAATTCCACTCAAGTGTATCCCCAAGCACTTCCGTTCACACTTGTTCTATTTTCTTGTACCAATTTCCGTTGCCATACGCCTAGGCACTTTCACCAGCCCGGTAAAATATGACGGTAGTAAAAAAGCCGCCAATGAAATAATATATACAAATCTCCATAGCTACCGATCACACCCCCACCTGAAAATGCTGCATGAGCTGTGGATGTGCTCCTTAAGAAAGTGACTTGATAGGCCCGGCCTGTCTGGACTGGGAATCCATCAAACCGTGGTTGTTTTGCAGTGGCTGGAAGTAACAAGTTTCCGTGACTGGTTCCACCCAACCATCTAGTCAGAACTTCGGAGGGAGAATTTTGAATGGATTTTAAAATAAAACCATGCATTACACTGACAAACTTGGATGGATTGTCATGCAATCGTATATCAATCCATTGGTTGTCGCAGAAAGAATGAACTGTTTTGTACGAGAATCGATTCTCGATTCGAACAGGGTTTTTTGAACTTTGAACATCTGTATCCGTTTTGCTTCGTTTACATCTGTATCCGTAGGATTGGGCTTACTATGGACGACCTGATTTGAAATTGGCCAGGAAATTGCAGGATAAAGTGCGCAGGGTTTGGAAGGGAGTGATGAGCTATTTTCGGTAGCTGTGAAAAGTGTAAACATGAAAACTTTATTTGATGCGGGAAAATGAAATCAGCCGCAGAGATTTTCAGTCGCAAGCTGGTTCATCTTTTAAGATCCAACATTTTTTGCTTGTTTGTGACTTATTTGGGGTGAAATACAAACTAAATATATCTTCACTATATAGCATTAATTCCACCATAATCAGCGTTTATTTCTGGCCCATTTAGATCTACCCCTCAACCCGCTCCCGTATTCAGTGCCTTCTGAGACTTACGTCATTAAAACTTTAAATTAGAACAACAAAGCTGTCGTGTTTTAAGAGTTTGCCATTGTTCCGAAATTTCCCGGTAAAGAAGCCTTGTGACTTGTGGTTCCAACTATCTTCAGCCTAGATCTTGCTTGAATGTCTGATTACTTCCTTCGAATTTAGCATATACCACTAATAAAACAACGGAACTTAACATTCTTCGGTGTAATGGAAGGCAACAACCTCTGCTAGCGGGTCAGTAACACAATCAGCGCAACAAAACAGTGTACATTTTTATCATTCACGAGTCATAGGCCCACGATGCAGGCAGAGGTTGCAAAGTGAAATGAAAAATCAAGATTGTTCTATTTATGGTGAAATTGGTGGCTTCTAACAAATAGACGGGCCACATAATTAATATCAACTCTAGTCATTTACTGGAAACTTCATAGGGGGAGCTCGAAGCATGTTTTCTTTCTCAATAAGCTTATGACTGCCAGTAATTGGGATGTATGGGAGCCAACTCTACTGCGAACCAGATTGTCGCGATTCGACAAGCGCTGCAGAAATGTCGCAAATATAACGTGCCCATACATAATCTTTCATGGATTTAAAATCTGCTTACGACACAATCGATCGAGACCAGCTATGGCAGCTTTTGCACGAATATGGATTTCTAGAAAAACTGACGCGGTTGGTCAAAGCAACGATGGATCGAATGATGTGTGTCATCCGAGTCTCAGAGACACTCTCGAGGCCCTTCGAATCTCGGAGAAGGATACGGAAAAGTGATTGATCGGATTTTCTATTTAACATTGCATTGGCCGTCCAACTTCTTGGCTTTGCCGACGACGTTAATATCGATGAGACGCAACTTTGAAACGATGGCGGAAACGTACATCGCACTTAAGGCTGAAGCTAGTAGGATTGGGCTAGTGATTAATGCTTTAAAGACCAAATAAATGAGGGAAAGAGGCTCATGAGAAGACAGTGTTAGCCTCCCACCCACGAGTTCAGATCGACGGTGATGAAATCAAGGCGGTAGGCGAATTCGTGTATCTGGGCCCATTCGTGCTCGCCGATAATGACACCAGCAGAGAGATACAAAGGCGCATTATGCCTTGCAATCGTGACCGAAGGACGCTAAGATTGAACAAAAGTCGCAAAACACCAAAGTTGACCATCTACAAGACATTAAATAGACCGCTAGACCCCTACGGCCACGAAACATGGACAATGCTTGTGGGAGACCAACGTGCCCCAGGTCTTTGAACGGAATATTCGGTGCAGTGCAGATGGAAGACGGAACGTGGAGGAGGCGAATAAATCAGTAATAGCATCAGTTGCTGGGAGAATCTCCCATCGTACACACCGCTAAAATCGGTCGACTATGACGGGCTGAGCTTGTCGTAAGAATGTCGGATGACAGCCCAGTTAAAATGATGCTCGATAACGATCCGACAAGCACAAGAAGAACAGGCGCGCAACTAGCTAGGTGGATCGATCAAGTAGAAGGTAGCCTGGGGGCCCTTCGCAGACTGCGAGGCTGGCGAAGTGCAACCATGGACCAAATAGAATGGAGATAACTTCTGTATACAGCAGAGGCCACCCCGACCTTGGCCTCAATGGTATTTTTTTTGCCCCCCCCCCCCATTTTTTTTTTAAAAAATTTAACGATAAAAAAAAAATAAAAATACTCCCACAACGCTGCCAACTCCGTGTGTTACAAAAATTTCCAAAAAACCACACCACACAATAAAAAAAGAAATATTTAAATGATATGGTTGTAATGTTGGTTTATAAGCACCAAATTGGGTCTATTTATGGATCCAACTTCGTCCCGTTCGATCGATTTATTATTAAATGTAGGCTTCGTACGGTTTTTTTTTGTCTGGTTTTCTGCTTTTAGGCTTTGCTAGCTGTATTTGCTCTACCCAACACAAAATTTCACAAAACAAACTAAAATAACACTGCTTTGAAACACCTGAGTGATTTTCACATATGATTTGTTGGCCATTCGATAATAAAAACATTATAATTCACTATAAAAAGGTTTTGTTTTAGATGAGCCATTTGAAAAATATACAACCACATATATTTCCATTAAAATTTTACAAATAATAACATTTTTTCCATAGTTGGAAACGTAGAGAAAAATAAGTCCCTAACATAGGGTCAACGGTTTCTTGTTAAATCATTGTCATTTTTACCCATGTAAACAGTTATTTAATAACGTGTGACTATTTTCTGTACATCTAGGTTGCATTACTCGGTTAATAGGTACAATTTAGCCAAAGTTAGATCATTAGAAGATCGAGGGGTCATTGTCCAGTGAACAAGCGAACGGTGCGGTTCGTTGTGTACGCTCTCCGTTGCTTTGGAAGTTTGTCACGCGTTGTTTCCAAGTGCAGTTTTTTTTTCTCTCGATAGTGTCCTCATCGCAGTTGATATCGAGTTTTGCTTTTTCTGAAGAAGAAAACGTGTGTTAATCAGTGCAACGACGCTATTAATTGCAATTAGCAATCGAATAGCCATATTGCTCCGCATCTATTCACGGCACGCACACCAGCAGTCCATCGTGTGTAGCGTGCAATCGTTCATCTGCCAACCACCACCGACCAGCGTCTTCATCATCGTCATCATTTTCATCATCGCTGAGCTCCACATCTAGCCCGTACAAGCGGCCACACATCGTCGGTCGGCAGCAGTAGCACATTCGTTGACCGGCTGCAGCAGATCAGTGATACATATAAGATAAGTTTTTGTTTCTCCTGAATACATTATAATTTAATTTTGAGTGAGTGCGTGTGTGTGTGAGAGAGTGTTTTTAGCTTTAGTTTGTTTTTCTGTGTTCGATTATTTTTAATTGCGTGAGGGTTTGAGCGTCATAAACTCCCACGTGAGAGCCATGGATGATTTGTCGGAAGACGAATCATCTATGGCGCGAAATGATGGGGTAGCTCATAAGGTTAACCGATCAAGTGCTTATCCAGATGGTTCAGCTGGTCCATGGGTTGTCTTCTTTCAGCCCAAAACGAAACCTCTTAATGTATATCAGATCTCCAACGATCTGACGAAGCGATTCTCGGCCGTGACCGAGATAATAAAAGTGAGACCGAATAAACTTCGGGTCGTTGTGTCCAACCTTAAGCAAGCTAACGAGATTGCTGTCTCTCAGCTTTTTACACTCGAGTATCGGGTGTATATCCCAGCTCGGGGTATTGAAATTGAAGGTGTGGTCACCGAAACGAGTGTGAACCCTGAGATCCTGCTGAAACAGGGGGTTGGTCGATTTAAGAACCACCTGCTTTCTCCAGTGAAGATACTGGATGTGATAAGACTTGGCACAGTATCGATCACTAAGGGTGAAAAGAAGTTTACACCGTCAGACTCGTTTCGTGTGACCTTCTCTGGCTCAGCCCTCCCTCAATACGTCGAGTTGGGAAAACTTCGACTACCTGTGCGGTTGTTCGTACCTCGGGTCATGACCTGCCAAAAATGCCAGCAGATGGGACATACGACCTCCCATTGCGGCAATAAGGCACGCTGCTCCAACTGCGGGGAGAAACACGAGGATGGCGCCTGCGCAGACAGCACACCAAAATGCGCTTTCTGTAAGGGAACTCCTCCTCATGCTCTCTCGTCGTGCCCGGCGTACAAACAACGCGGGGAACAATTGGAACGCTCGCTAAAACAGCGTTCCAGGCAATCTTTCGCCGAAATGGTGAAAAAAGCCACACCATCACCCGATGCCAATACAAATCCCTTTGCTCCTCTGTCAGATGACGAGTCTGACTTTGATTTGGCTGAAGAGGGAACATCGTGCAGTTTTCCGGAAGGTGCCCCACGGAAGCGAAGACGCGTCCGCCCACGGAAAGTTGCTGAAAAGGTGGGAAAAAGGAAAATCCAATTCCTCCTGGTTTTCGTAGTACTAACTACACCCAGGACTTTCCATCTCTCCCGGGGACATCCAAAAGCCCTGATGCCCCGCTTTTAAGAACAGAAACCCCTCCTCAAGCGGGCTGTTCTCATTTGATAACATTGTCGAAGGTATCTTCAAGTACCTTGAAATTTCTGACCCTCTCAAAAGCATTGTATTGGCAATGCTTCCCACAGTGAAGACTTTCTTGAAGCAATTGACAATTAAGTGGCCCCTCCTTGCAGCTATCATTTCCTTCGATGGATAATTTTCCAAATGAGGTCGGGGATTTGATCACTGTTCTGCAGTGGAATTGTCGAAGTTTTGTTCCTAAAATGGAATCTTTCAAATTTTTGGCTCACAATACCGGTTGTGATGCATTTGCTATTTGTGAAACATGGCTCTCTCCCGAAATCGATCTTCCGTTTCATGATTTCAACATTATTCGTCTTGATCGTGAGGATTCACGTGGAGGAGGAGTACTTTTGGGGATCAAAAAGTGCTACTCCTTCTATAGAGTGAATTTTCCTCCTATTCCAGGTATTGAAGTTGTCGCATGTCAGGCTGTTATTAAAAATAAAAGCCTTTGCATTGCTTCCGTTTATATTCCTCCTAGAGCCTCAATAAATCAGAAACAACTTTCAAATATTTGTTCGGTTCTTCCTGCTCCGCGGTTGATCATGGGAGATTTTAACTCTCACGGTACAGGCTGGGGAGAACTGTACGACGACAACCGGTCTTCCCTGATATATGACCTCTTTGACAACTTCAATATGACAGTTCTTAACAATGGAGAAGTAACACGTTTGGCTGGTCCATCCTCAATTGGCAGTAGATTAGACCTCACACTTTGTTCGAATTCATTATCGTTGGATTGCACATGGGATGTGATTCAAGATCCCCACGGTAGTGATCACTTGCCCATAAAAATTTCGATTGCCACTGGGTTCAATCCGTCGGAATCCATCAACGTCGCGTATGATCTTACCCGTTACATCGATTGGACAAAGTTCAGGACAGCAGTAGAGGAAGCCGTAACGACGGTAGAAGAGCTTCCACCGCTGGAGGAATATAACTTCCTCTCCAACCTGATCTTAGACAGCGCGCTTCAAGCTCAAACTCGACCAGTTCCAGGAACGTCATTTCGTAGGAAACCTCCTTCTCCATGGTGGGATCAACAGTGCACCGAGGTTTACCGTAAAAAGTCCGACGCGTTTAAAGTTTTCCGTAGACGTGGAACACCTGAGCACTTCGAAGTATACACGGCTCTCGAACGCGAACTTAAGAGCCTCATCAAGGCTAAGAAACGCGGATACTGGCGAAGATTCGTGGACGGGCTATCGCGCGAGACGTCGATGAGTACTCTTTGGAACACGGCGCGAAGATTGCGTAACCGAACTACGAACAACGAGAGCGAGGAGTACTCGGACCAATGGATCCTCAAGTTCGCGCGAAAAGTTTGTCCAGATTCTGTGCCGGCACGGATGATTCCTCGCGAAACCACGAATTCGATAGATGAGAACAGCCAACCTTTTTCAATGGTAGAGTTCTCTCTCGCACTCCTTTCTTGTGGCAATACGGCTCCAGGGGCTGATAGAATCAAGTTCAACTTGCTTAAGAACCTCCCAGACGTCGCTAAGAGGCGCATGTTGTACTTGTTTAATCAGTTTCTGGAACTCAACATTGTACCGGATGATTGGAGACGGGTGAGAGTTATAGCCATTCAAAAACCTGGTAAACCCGCGTCTGACCACAACTCCTATCGACCCATCGCGATGTTATCTTGTATTCGAAAGTTGTTGGAGAAAATGATCCTCTTCCGTCTGGACAAATGGGTTGAGACGAATAACCTGCTTTCAGATACTCAATATGGTTTCCGTAGGGGTAAGGGAACGAACGACTGTCTCGCGTTGCTTTCCACAGATATTCAGTTAGCTTTTGCTAAAAAAGAGCAAATGGCTTCTGTGTTCTTGGACATAAAGGGGGCTTTTGATTCAGTATCTGTTGAAGTTCTATCAGATAAACTCCACGCTTGTGGCTTTTCACCATTAATGAATAATTTTTTTGTATAATTTGCTGTCAGAGAAACATATGAGCTTCTCTCATGGAACCTCTACAGCTTCCCGATTTAGCTACATGGGTCTCCCCCAGGGATCATGTTTAAGCCCTCTTTTGTATAATGTTTATGTCAAAGACTAAATGACAACTGTACGTTGAGACAACTTGCGGATGACGGCGTAGTGTCTGTCACGGGACCCAATGGGGTCGATCTGCAAGGACCTTTACAGGATACCTTAGACAATTTGTCTACTTGGGCTCTAGAGCTAGGTATCGAATTCTCTACGGAGAAAACAGAGTTGGTAGTTTTTTCAAGGAAGCATAACCCAGCACAACCGAAGCTTCAAATTTGGGGTAAGCCGATAACTCATTCAATGTCCTTTAAATATCTTGGGGTCTGGTTCGATTCAAAGTGCACCTGGAGATCCCACATTGAGTATCTGAAGCGAAAGTGCCAGCAAAGGATCAACTTTCTTCGAACAATTACCGGGACCTGGTGGGGAGCGCATCCGCAAGATCTTCTAACGTTGTATCGGACAACGATTTTGTCGGTTATCGAATACGGTAGTTTTTGTTTTCAGTCAGCGGCTCGGTCGCACATCATAAAACTGGAACGTATTCAATATCGGTGTCTTCGTATCGCGTTAGGTTGCATGCACTCGACTCACACCATGAGTCTTGAAGTGCTGGCCGGCATGTTGCCACTCTCGGATCGGTTTACAGAGTTATCTCTCCGGCTCCTCACCAGGTGTGAAGTAATGAACCCCCAGGTAATCGAAAATTTTGAGAAGCTTCTCGAGTTGAATCCTCAAACTCGCTTCATGACTTTGTACCATTTGTACATAACACAGGATGTCAGCCCTTCGCCGAACATTTCCAATCGTGTTTGCTTCTCCGATTTCGATAATTCGGTTCATTTTGATTTATCCATGAAGCAGGAGCTTCGTGGAATCCCAGAGCATCATCGTCCTATGATTGCTCCGGTGATATTTGCTGCAAAGTTTGGCCAAGTTGATTCCACTAAATCGTTCTTCACTGACGGATCATTGATAGAGAAGTCAGCAGGCTTTGGTATATTTAATGAAATTTATAGCGCCAATCGTAAACTTCAAGCTCCTTGTTCCGTGTATGTCGCTGAATTAGCGGCAATACACTTTACGCTAGAAATTGTTGCCTCACTAACACCGGATCAGTATTTCATTTTCACGGACAGTCTCAGATCTATAGAGGCTATTCGCTCTTTGAGGCCGGTAAAGCACTCCTCGTATTTTCTCATGAAAATACAGGAGCTTCTAAGTGCTTTATCTTCGCGTTATTTTATCATCACCTTTGTATGGGTCCCATCTCATTGTTCAATTCTGGGCAATGAGAGAGCGGACTCGCTGGCAGAGGTGGGCGCTATAGAAGGCGATATTTGTGATCGACAAATCGCCTTTAATGAATTTTTTACTATTTTTCGTCAACAGTCACTCGTCAGCTGGCAGTATAAATGGAGTAAAGGAGATTTGGGGCGATGGCAACATTCTATCATCCCAAAGGTGTCGAAGAAATCTTTGTTTGGAGGGATGGATGAGGGTCGAGACTTCATTCGTGTGATGTCTCGCCTCATGTCCAATCATTATTCTTTGAACGCTCATTTATACCGTGTTGGGCTGAGCGACAGCAATCTCTGTGAATGTGGACAAGGTTACCAGGACGCAGATCACATTATTTGGTCATGTGCTGAGCATCGTGGAGTCAGATCTGAGCTTTATGATTCCCTTCGGGCTCGAGGTAGACAACCCAATGTACCGGTTCGAGATATTTTGGCTATACGTGATCTGGAGTTTATGAAACTCATTTATGTGTTTTTGACTAACATTAGCCTTAGATTGTAGTTAGTTTAACCTGTATGTTTACTTTAAGTTTTTTTTTTCTGTGTTTGTGTGTGTGTTTTTTTTTCTCATTCTCAAATATGTTAAAGTCAAAAGAAAACCTAAAGTTGTATAGTTATAAGTTTTTATCCAATTCCGAATTTAAAATAAACGTGCTTTGTAAACCACACTTCAAATTCCCGCCTATCTTCCCATCCATACAATTGTTATTCCTATTAACCTCGAGACGGCCGCGAGTAATCGGTTCTATCCCCTTAACATTAGTTTTAAGATAATTGATGTATATAAATATGAAAACTTGGCTCTGTAAAGTTGATTCGATTGAGCCTGTACAAATAAATGATTTAATAAAAAAAAAAAAAAAAAAAAAAAAAACGGAGTGGTTGGGGTTCCGCTCGAAACAGCAGGCAACTCTTTTTGTCGTCGCTGTGGCCTCCGGCTTTCGATTTCCCCCCGATCCAGCTTTCCTGGCGGTCGACAAACGTTCACCGAACACTTTTAATACGATGGTAACAGTTGATTTGGCCACATTCAACAATTTCGCCAACTTGGCGTGAGAGTTGTTTGGATTTTCGCCATGCACGTGCAAAATTTTGATGCGTTGCTTCTCTTCCTTCGACGACATTTTGATAACTGAAGTGCTTATCTCAAAATCAAAATAGAGGCATGATGCTACACGCATACATCTTCAAAATGAGGGGTGTGCAGAAATTTTTAATGCACGATGAAAGGAAATGCGTCAAGTTTAAGTCAACCAATTTTTGATCGAAACACCCTTTATTGTAGTGATCCGCAAAGGATAACTTAGAGTCAAGTATAACTCCTAGGTCTCTATTTTGATACCATCTTTTAATTGTTATCTGACCTAGAGAAACTGTTTTTGTGTTAAATTCCTTCTCGTGAGCGATATAGAGTTGCATTTTTTAACGTTAAGTTCCGACAAGCATTTTTTACAGCAGGTGAAAAAATTATTGATTTCGAGTTGAAAAATATCAAGATCATGTGGTTTTTAAATCTCCATAAACAGTTTCATGTCATCTGCATATAAATGGTGTCCACAGTTAAATTGCATCACTTTCAATAAGCTGTAACATTTCGCCCTTTGGGTTGATTTCAACGAAATTTTGGGTGAAATTACCTGAGCGTGTATTGTTAACAATGCATGAGTTTCATTGTGAAATGTGTCGTATTTTCGAAAATGGAGTCGAAGAAACAGTGAGTGCGCGAGAACATTTTGCACACGCACCTCGACAACCCACTTCTTTCGCTTAGGCCATCGGAAAGATGTTGAAAATTAACCAGTCTACAGTGGCTTGTGTCATAAAACGTTTCGGGGAACGTTTAACTGCCGATCGGAAGAAGGTGAGTGGTAGAAAAAGTATTCTGTACTGTGTGAAGGATCACAAGCGAGTGGTTGCTGCCTTTAAACGCAAACCCAACTGTTCCGTTCGGGATGTCACGAAAAAGCTGCACTTGACCAAAAGTCTCGTGCAGAAAGCCAAGAAACGAGCCGGGCTCCGTTAATTCAATGTTCAGAAAGCTCCAAACCGATTGAAAAACAGAATAGGACAGCTAAAACACGTGCGCGTAAGCTGTACACACAAATGTTAACGAAACCACACTGCTGCATCATGGACGATAAAACACACGTAAAAGCGGACTTTAAACAAATTCCCGGCAACCAGTATGTGACTGCGAAAGACAAGTTGGATGTTCCAGAGTCTCTCAGGAAACAGCAAATATCAAAGTACCCCAAGAAATTCATGATTTGGCAGGGGATTTGTCCGTGTGGTAAACGGAGCAAGCCTTTCGTGACAACTTCAACTGTAAATGGTCAAGTATGCATGAATGAATGCCTGAAAAACGACTGCTTCCATTTCTCAAAACACACAACGTTCCTATAATTTTTTGGCCGGACCTAGCCTCTTGTCACTACTCCAAGAATGTTCTGGAGTGGTACAAGACGAATGGTGTCAATTTAGTGCCGAAGGATCTTAATCCTCCAAACTCTCCAGAGTTGCGGCCAATTGAAAAATATTGGGCCATAATGAAGTACAAGCTTCGTAAGCATCCTAAAGTTGTCTCTACAGAGCAGGAAATGTTGAAGACATGATTGAAAGTGGAAAAAAAATGTCGGTTCAAGCGTTGTACAAAATCTTATGCGTGGTATTAAGAAAAAAATTCGGGCTTTTGGATTTGGTAAAGGAATACAGTGAAATAAAAATACCTAAACCAAGATTATACATTGTATTTTATTCCCTGAATGTTTCATGACCTTTGGTTCAGAGACTTGTTTTTGAGGACGAGTTTAAAGTGATGCGATTTAACTGTGGACACCCTTTATTGTGACTTGAAGGACTTTCAAAAAAATTTCTACATCATTAACAAATAAAACAAATAATAATGGACCAACATGTTGATCTTGTGGCACTCCAGATGTGAAATTTAATATGTTAGAGAGATTGCCGTCAAGTCTTACTCTTTGCGTTCTTGTTGTCAAGTACTTATGACTCGATCCATTTCAGTAATCTTGGATTAAATCCGAACTTTGATAACTTAAAAAGCAGCAAAGGTATGTCAACTCTATCAAGTTCTTTACTAAAATCGGTATATAGTGCTTCTACATAGTTACCTTTATCCATTACGTTTAACGAAAATGTTAAGACATTTATCAAGTTAGTAGATGTTGATCTCCCTTTTACAAAACCATGTTGCTTATTAGAAATCAATATTTTAGCTTGAGAACATTTTTTGTGATTTATAATGGATTCAAAAAGCTTGGGGATGCAAGATAGAATAGCAACCCCACGGTAATTTTTTATATCATATATTTTACCACTTTTGAAAATCGGTAATTAAAATGATTTCTTCCAAATGGCAGGAAGAATAGTGGACTCCAGTGATAAATTAAAAAGCAAAAATAAAAGCTTAACTAGTTCTTTCGAGAAACGATTTGAGAAATATAGGAGGTAAACCATCTGGTCCAGCACTCTTTGTGGCATCCAATGTTTCAAGAGCACATAGGATGTCTTTATCGGAACTAAAAATTGAAATATCTTTCAATGGTTCAAAAAGGAACGAAAAAAAATTGATGATCACGCTCATGATCATCGCGAGATGTATGTATAGACGTCCTGAAAAAAATCAGCAAATAAGTCACATATTTCATTAGAAGTATTGCCACTTTCGTCATCTAGAAGTATTTTTGAGGGAAAGCTCTGAGATTTTCGTTTCTCTTTAACATGCGTAAAGAAATATTTACTATCCGATTTTATATTATTTTCTATTTTTGTGTTGTGTCCTTTGTATGCTTTTTTTCATTTCAAGATTTAGCTTATCACTTATCAGGTCAGGTAGATTGAATGGTTTTTATCACTTTTATTTCTTTTATATGCTTTTTGTGCTTTCTGCTTCCTATTTTTAAGATTGATTATCTGTCTATTGCACCACACTGCCGCTTTGTTATTAATTTTCTTTCTTCGCTGTTTAGGGACTGTTTGTTCTAGAATATCATTCATTTTTTCGTAGAATGCATCCACCGATTCTTCTATACCATGATTACGCGTTAAAAATTTGCCAGTCAACACAATTTAATTTATTTGCAATTACTGCATAGTTTGCTTTGCTGAAACCATAGAATGATTTGGTTAAATTGTTATCCATCGTTGGGTTTTCTTCGTGTATAAAAACGGAGTGCTCAATAGCAGTGTGAAATGCTTCAGTATTACAAAGGGGCGAATATGACTCAGATACGCAGAAATCGTCCGACATATTTGTGGATAACAAATTTAAACAGCAGTTGTATTTATTTTTCACGGTATTTACTTGAAGTAGCCCTAATTCAGCAGTTCTATCAAACATAGTATGGAGCGTTTCGTCGTCCTCTACAATTTGTGTCAGGAAAGATTCATTTTCGTCATCAATAATAAAATTGGCTGTTCTTTGGTTAAAATCTCCGTATATGTGAACATTTGCTTCAGATTAAAATTTCGAATCAATATCACCAGCAATAGAGCATTTCTCTGCCAAATGAGCAAATGACTGAACTCGACCCTCTCCGATTTGGATGAAACTTTGCACATGTCTTCGGAATTGGTGACGATGGATTTTCCGCCGGTTAAGGGAATTTTTTGACTCAAGACATTTTTTTCAAAAGGGCGTATGTGTTTTGTCATGCGTATTTTTCAAAAAATCATAACTCGAAAACGTTGGTTGTAATAAAATTGCATCTGAGAAGAAGTTGTAGTGAATTAATTTGACTTTATGAAAAAAATATGTACACCGTAAAAAAAAATGTTTTTCTTAAAAAAAAATCAAAAATTAAACTTAAAAATCAATTAGCAAATCTGTACAACGTACGATTTTTTTATTTTTTTTTTTTCAAAAAGACTTCAAGTCATAAAAAGAAGAATAAAAGTTGTTCTACGATGGAATAACTTAAGATAAAAAAGTTCTTTGAAGTAAGAAAAATTCAATTTTTTTCTAATTTGTTGTTTTTGCATAAATAACCATATTTTAATAATATAACACGATTTGTCCAGTAATTTTAAACAAAAATGCTGGTGGTAAGCAACATTCTAAATGTATCCATTTTCGAGATAATTTGAAATTAATGTTGAAAAAATCGCTTTTTCCATGAAAATATCCCTTTTTCAAATGTTAGTCGTGATGGTTCATCTGCAAAAGTATTCTTTTCAAATTGTACATAAAATTTTCTACAATATACTTTTTATTACCGAGAATACTAGACAAACTGATTCCTGATATTTACTGTAGGTAACACGACAAAATTTGCTGCTTATACTTACAGTATATTATGAAAACCTAACCCGAAACAAAAATAATTAGTATTCATGTTAGTGTACAAGCGTATTTTGTTCAGGTAGAAACATAATGTATTTAATTAGTTAAACTTTTTATACCAGTAAGAATACAATTGTTACGCCCATTTATACCTATTCATGCACCCCCTTTGGTGTTGACAGAAAATATAATTTACATGCATACCCCTGCACATACCAATATTTCAAAAAAGTACCTAAAGTGCGTACCTAGTACGTATAAAAAGGATTACATTACAAAGTCATGACATCAGTTTAACAGTGTCTTTCATAAGTAGCGTAAAGTGTAAAACGATTTGAAATGGAACTCGAAACAAAGCATTGTTGAAAACCCTTTCGTGAAATCGGGAGACGGTGTTCACCTAAACTTAGAAATTTAACTGACAAGTTAATTGAAAAACTTTTATCCATGCAGTGTACGGTCTATTTGGACACGTCATTAAGAATTTGTGATTCATGTCGGTTATATTCGTATCGCCGTAATCCTGTCGAAAGAGTGGAGCAACCAGAAAACGGTGGACATGACGAAGCACCAACCACATCACGGAACGATTTGGAGGAAATACCATCGGCAGCTTCAATTACCTCGGCATCTTCTCAGGACAGTGACCTACCGGATTATTCCAAGATACACAACATTGAGTTATTCAATAATGGAATTGCAGGAATAAATGTGTCTCCGATATCCAGGCAAAAATTTGCCGAAATTGTAGCAGGTATTAGAAAATATCTATTCAGCTTACCACCACAAGAAGAAGTCGAAGAGTTAGCTACATTGAAAACAAAGGTTATGGAATATGATGAAATTATTTCCAAATTGAAAGAAAAATTCACAGAACCAGATTGTTCGAGAATAGATAAAATACGTATATTAACAGTTTTGCCTAATTCGTGGACGATTCAGCAGATAACGAGCAAATTTGAAACAAACAAATACCTTGCATTACAAGCAAAAGAATTGGCAGCCGAAAATGGAGTATTGGCTACCCCCAACGACAGATCGGGGAATCGTTTAGATCCGGATATAAAGAATCAAGTGAAACAATTTTTTGACGAGGACGACATCAGCAGAGCCATGCCGGGACAAAGAGATTATGTCTCTGTAAACACTAATGATAAGCGTCAACAAATTCAAAAACGGTTATTACTTTCATCACTTAGAGAAACTTTCACTCGATTTAAAGAAGTCAGTGAACATAAAATTGGATTTAGTACTTTTGCAGCATTACGACCAAAACATTGTAAATTGCTAAATGCTTCAGGTTCTCACAACGTTTGTGTTTGCGCAATTCACGAAAATATTGATTTAATGCTTCACAGTTTAAAAAAATATTCATTCAACACTGATTGTAATCAACATTTTGAGAAGTTATTGTGTAATTCATCATCAAGATCAAAATATTGTTACCTCCGTGAATGCGAAAATTGTCCCACGCTGTCAGAATTTGAGATAAGATTTTTAAAAGAACTTGAGAAACATAACTTGTCTGAGATATCGTTCGAACAATGGATTACAACTGATAGATGTAATTTAGAAACGCTATTAAAACCTGTCGATGAATTTGTTGAATATTTTAGCGAGAAATTAGAAAAACTATTAACTCATGATTATATAAAAACAAAGCAATCAAAATTTTTAAAAGATACAAAGTCTTCATTAAAAGAAGGAGAAGTAGTTATTATTTGCGATTTTGCAGAGAATTATTCATTTGTACTTCAGGATGCTGTTCAAAGTCATCATTGGAACAATGATCAGGCTACAATTCATCCGTTTGTTATTTATTATATGGAGTCAGGAAAGCTTAAAAATCTAAGTTTTGTTGTAATATCAGAAGTTCTAAGACATGATACAATTGCGGTACAAGTATTTATTTCTAAATTACTAACGTATTTAAATCAACTAATGAATATAAAAAAGGCCATTTTTATGTCTGATGGGGCTGCTTCCCAATACAAAAATAGAAATTTTTTTGCAAGCCTCTGCAAGTTTAAAGAGAAATACAACATTGATTCTGAGTGGCATTTTTTCGCAACTTCACATGGTAAGGGACCATGTGATGCAATTGGCGGCACATTAAAACGAATGGCAACAAGAGCAAGCTTGGCCAAACAACATGAACATCCAATAACAAGTGCGAAAACTTTGTATGATTGGGCTATTAAGAGAAATCAAGAAAATTTCACAAAAATATCATTTTGCTATGTTTCACAAGAAGAATATGAAGAGGAAGCTGCAGAATGGGGTGGTAGTTATCAGCAAACAAAAATGATTCCTGGTACACAGAAATATCACTCCTTCATTCCAGTTGCAGATAACAAAATCGCTGCGAAAATATTTTCAACTGACGAAATACTGAGTTTTCATAATATTTATAGGAATGTTAGGAAATAGTGTTTGTAAAAATGTTAATACAATTTTTTTTTTAAATAGTAGAAAAAATAAATAAATCTTGTATGAACAAAAATAAACTCAAAATTTTTATTTGGTAATTAAGATTCTTCAATTTCGTTAATTACGAAGATGTTCAATCTTCTTGGTGTCAAAAGGATAGTTGTTGAAAATGTTATGTTCAATTTGAAAAAAATACTTTTGAAGATGGACAATCACGACTAACTTTTGAAAAAGGGATATTTTCGAGTTATGATTTTTTTTTAAATACGCATGTCAAAACACATACGCCCTTTTGAAAAAAATGTCTTGAGTCAAAAAATTCCCTTAACCCACGGAAAATCCATCATCACCAATTCCGAAGACATGTGCAAAGTTTCATCCAAATCGGAGAGGGTCGTGCAAGATTTTGACTTTTTCCGGCTGATTTCATCTGGAAACGCTCAATACTAAACAAAATTTCAAACGACTTTCGCGTGTTCTGGGGGGAAATACACTGGCGCAAAAATGTTATGATGATATCGTTTTGTATGGAGTCGTGTCGTATTTTTGTCTGTTTGTTATTTAATTCGTTAGTGCCACATTTATAAGTTTAATAAGGTGTTTTACTTATCTTCGTTATTTCTTCATAATTTCTGCAGTCTTTTGTAGTTGGTGAATATCTCTATCTTCTATTATCTGGAGCCGCTTCGTGCCATTCTTTGATATGAATTCCCCTCCTCTCAATGTTTTGCCATATGCAGTCTGGAGCCGCTTCTTGCCATTCTGTGATATGAATTCCACTCCTCTCAATGTTTTGCCATATGCAGTGATGCCATTAATATGCGGGTCGTACTTTATATTCTAGAGCTGTTTTTAGAATACTTCCGTGATCACTTCTATATGATAATGTATCGAAAATAGTTCAATCTGGCATTTCTAATTTTCAATGTCAATGGTTCTGTTGTTAAGCCAATTCGATGCAATATGTGGATTTTCTCTTCCTTTTACGACGTTATTATTTGCGCCGTCGTGATTTGAGTACTTTGTTTGGCTTTCATCTTCTGTTTGCTCTGCTGAGTTAATACATCGCCAAGTGTCGGTGCACACTCTCAAAGCTGCGTTTTCTTCAAAACTGCGTTCCTAGAATTATATAAGCAAAATCGCCTCACGCTAAAAGACCTCGATAAAGGTCTAGCATCTAGGGTTACCATTCCCATGTTCATCTCATTTCGGATTTCGTACTTCTTATTCATTGTTAATTTTAATTATTTTTATTTGTTGTTGAAAGCAAAGGAATCAATTGATTGCTACATCAAACCTACATTTCCGATTAATATGAATAATGGATCATGAGATGAATAATGGAACAGTTCCCTTATGTGGCAATGCTTCCCAAAAGTGAGCTGATTTGTGATAATAAACTATTTCAAGTTTTTCAACTGATTCTATTTGATCAAATGCAGCATTTCAACTATAGGCAAATACTGTAATTGCCCATTGAGCACCATCATAGGACTATAATGTTCATCGATAAGAAGTACTAGAGGATTTTAAGAAGCACTTTTGAGCTGCATTTCCACTGATCTGGCAGCACTTGTGTGCTTCTTTCCAAAATAGTAAAGAACCAGACCAGCCCTGGGACCTGGTAGTTGAAGTTAAACTACCTCAAGGTTTTGCCAGTGCCCAGGGTCTACATTATCCATTCAAATATTTATTAACATTATTTATTCAAATAAATTTAACGTAGGACTACGTTTCTCTTTTCTATACCGGGTGTCTTTACAAAATTTTGAAAAATGAAAGCGTTACGCAAAAGTGAAAGGTTTTTGAACGCTAAAAACTCTCGTTTTACTGAATAGAATGACTTCATTTACACACCATTTGATCAGAAAAATTTACAAATATTTTGGATTAAAATGGTGCTATTAGTATGAGTAGTTCAATTGTTTACTTAAAAATGACCTTCTTTTGCTCCCACACAAATCTACATATGAACAGGTTGAAAATATGTTTTTCTCTATTCGGGTCCTCAAAAACAAGCAACAAATGGTTCAAATTGTCTTCTCCTTTATATTTCCTGAGATTTCATTCCATGTTTAATACAGCAATAACCACACCCCTCAGCTGCAAAATTATTTTGCTTTGCTGCCGGTGTCTGGTTTTATAACTGAAGCCCGTCCCCTCTTATAAAATTTGCTTTGTACTGCATTCTCCTGCCTCTCTTCTTTGTATGCAATGCTATCAACACTAGAACCAGTATAAAGTACACGATTTAAACCAAAATGATTTCATTGGGATATTCAAGTTCGATTGAGCCTACGGTTGTGTTGTTCGCTCTCTTGTTACGAAGATTTTTTTCTCAGTTTTTCTTTATCTTATCCGTTTCCTCCACAGGACTGAAGCGGCTGTCATCCACGAACAACAATCGTGAAGCCGAAAACTTTGTGCTGCGAGTGGTGCTAATTTGACAGCTCGGTTTTCTTGAAGGCTATATGCAACAAACACAATATTCGCGGCGGAAGTATTCGTGTTTTGTCGTTAATTTTATTCGAGAGAAAAATCTTCCGTGTTGTACTTAGTGCAGTAGTTACCCCAACGATAGTAATTTTTCATTGTTTATCAACCAGGTATTATAATGTTTTATCTAAATTACTGATAATAGTAGTTTGGTAGAAGTAATATTGTAAAGGAATATAATCCATTGTGAACCGAGCTTAAAATGTTAAAATCGTCACTAGCGCCACAACAAAAGTGGCAGGCTTCAAGAACTAACGCTCTCTTCAGTCCTCTGGTTTTCTCGCGATTGCGCGTGTGGCTCGCAAATTATCGCCTGCGCTTGCTGATCTACAAACCAGAAGGAAGCGCTGCAAAGTTTTGCAAGTTTCCCCGCTCGACCTATTGCCGTTGCAATTCCGAAGCCTTACCGGAGCCAGGCACCTCCCAGTGCAAAACGATATTCGTGACAACTAGATTTTTACTAGAATCATCGAAAGTATGCGACGAGCAGTTTAATAAACTACTATCTGGATTCAATACAGCACATTATGGTGTCCAGCTGGCCAAATAAAGCGAAAATATAAATTAATTTCTTTGACGTATCATAACCATCGTCGTTTTCAGGACGACCAATTAAATTTTACAATAAAAGTTTGTGTTTAAGTGAAATGTTCGTGATTTATCCTGATCAACCTTTGCATATTATCAAAAATAGTACATTTTGGATTTTGTGAGGCATTCATTCGAGAGTGGTAAATTCGACAGAGATTTTTCATTAAACGCGAACTGGAAATTTTCCTTAAACTGAACTAAAAGGCTCGGTTTGTAGAAAATTTCATGAGAAGGGACGGGTCAAGCAAAATAATAAATTTTAATATTAACCAACCATATGCGTTATGATATGTATAAATAAGATGATACCATTATTACTATACACCAACGCGGTCCTACGTGAACCTCGCGGTTATATCCCTGATATAACCCACCTCTAATTTTTACATTAAATTATTTATTGAAAATAATATTTAGGGCATTTATTAAAAAAAAAATTCTACTATATAGCTTAAATTTTTTCCTCATATACATTTTTTTCTAATGTAAAGTCCACCTAAAATAAAGAAGATAAAAGAAAACAAGCACTTAGTTTTTTAATTTTGCAGGCAATCTAGTCTCTTAAAATGATTTGAATTCAAATTTGATAAAAAAAAATACAACACCAACCAAAGCCCCTCAAATAGTACTAAAAATATGAGCATGAGCATGAGCATGATTGACCGCCCACGGATGCCTCTCCGTTCCCTCCAATAACACTAAAAATATCGCATCGAGAAACGCAACTAAATGTACCGGAACAATGGAGCTGATGGCGGAACTGATAAGGAACTAATATGATAATATCAAAAACGATTCGTTACGCACTGAGAAACTTTGCTCAAGAAGCCAATTCTCTACAATGTCTGGAATGCTTTAAATGCATTTCTGTTAATACAACCAAACTAAAACTGCCTTTCCTTTGTAGCAGATTCCCGAGGACAATTTTACCGGAACCAGTTTTTTGTTTGATCCAATGCATTTTTGAGACCAGAACTTTTCAAATGGTGCATACAAATTGACTCTAAGTAAAAAAAATCGTAATTCTACGAAGGGTTGAAATCCGGGTCAATGTCTTATGTGTCCCTAATGTCTTATGTGTCACTTTTTTTGTACAACCACCTTAAACTGATTAAAAAAATGTTATGCAAAAATGGAGAATTCCGTGAGATATCAAAAGTCAGAAAATTTCCGACCGAATGGTTTAAAAATAAAAAAGATGAAGTTGCGCCATGGGTCAGAATTGACCCCAATATCTCAGGAAGATTAAGGATCTCCTGGATCGGTTTTATCCAATTGAAGGCTTAAATGCCTAAAATTATACCTGTTTGTTTTAATCTCTACGTACACAGTTTGGTATCACTTCACTAGATTTATAATTGAAGCTTTAGCTCTAATGGCTCAAATGGTCTGTTCCCTATGGCATTCGATATATTAAAGAGACCAAGCCTAGTGACCGATCTACCCAGTAGCTTACCCTGTTCATCCTATTCTCCTTCACTCTTTATTCATCCTTTCCGCGACAATCCTTTTTATGGCTCCCATGCATCAGATTTTAATGTTTGTTTTGTGTTATGTGTACTAAATTCGTGCTCCTACAAATTTTGTTCTTGTTCACAATTCTTTTATGTTTTTTTTTTTCAAAGTGTGCATGCTTTTCACTATCCTAACACGTACTAATTGAAATAGACATTAAAAATTTCAATAAATAACAAAAACAACATCAAACTTGTTTATACAAGGGAATAGCAAGGGACAGGCAAATTTTTGATAAACTTTGTAGTGCTCTAACTTCATGAAATATTATCCGAGTTAATTTTGCCAAGAAGCATTCGAATAGAAAATTGATGTAGTTTTATATCTTGATAACAAAATTGGCCATGACTCTCGGACACCGGAGTCTCACATGTTGAATTTGTGATGGGTTATTGTACTTTTTTGTATTTTTTAGTAAACACACATAGACACAACATATTTTTCAGGCGAACAAAATGTTGATTACAGGAATCGGCCTTCAATTGACCGAGATATGGCTATTTTCGTGAAACAGGTTCTGATAAAGGGTCCTGGATGTGGTTAACTCTTTATTTTACTCAAAATATGCCATGTGACAGCTCTTTCTTCTTGGTTTTTCATCACAAACCTTATTATAAAATTAAAGTGGATCCTTGACCATATTCGCCACTCCCGAGACCGGGGGAACCTGTAGTAGAGGCCATTTACGATTTTACTCAAAAACATCACAAAAAAAAATAGGAAATATACGTATGATGTAATCTAAACCATCACTGAAAACTCGTCGACATAAATAATCGTTGAACATATTTTTCAATTAAAAATACTGTAAATGGCAAGTTCATGCAAAACTGTGTTACATGTAAAATAATATTCTGGCTTGAATTTATAATTACAATCGATGATATATAATTATACGACACATTCTTATTTTTCCAACTCAAACGCTTGAAATTTACATGAGCTCAACACAAATTAGCATCATCGCTCAGCTTGTCATGTCAGAATAAAAAAGCTGTCACCACAATATTGTGTACGTTTGTTTTTGGGAGTGAAAAGTGGAACATTTTGAAGTGCGTAGTTTTGGAAAATGTTTGAAAAAATTGTGTGCGCATGTGGAAATCGCAACGCAAGTGTGTTGGATTTCCTGAACCACGTCCAAGTTCACCGAAACCTGAGTGTTTACAAGTGCCCGATTGAAAAATGTGAACTCGCTTTCAAATCGTACAGATCTTATAGAAACCATCTGAAAAAGAGCCATTTGACTGCTCTTTGTGGTCCTTTACGGAAATGTTCTCTGTCGATGTGTAGATTTGAAGACACGGATATCAAAAAAATAATTAAACATGCTCAGAAACATATATCTTATGGCCAACCAGTATGTTGTCCTTTCCGGTGTTCAAGACAAAAGCCTTTTGCAACATATAATAGTCTAAGATTACATAATCTATATTTCCACAAATTCGACCTCACACAGATGAATAAAAACTCAAGTGCTAATGTGGATGCAATGGATCAAACATCGGATTTAATCGGGGAAACGCTTACCGGAAAAATACCCCCTAAGGAGAGAAAGGGGGAGCTAGGAGACTGAAGACGATGATTCGGTTTACGATTTGGAGTTCGCCGTAAAAAAACTTTTTGCACGTCTCTTTTTGAAACTTCTGCCAAAGCATCACGTAACGGACACGGCCATCCAGGAAATAGTGAACGCACTAGCGAATATGAAATGTGACGTAGTTAGTACTCAATTGCAACTACCATTTCTTTCCAAAATGGTGCTAATTAGCTCTGTTGATTATAATCCGCTACAAAAAATGTGTGGTCCTGAAGGAAGTTTAAGGTCTGCTCACATTCGAAAGAAATATTTTAGTGAGAAGTGGATTTGCAAAGAGACAAGAATCATAATGAGTGCTTTTACTATAATGTACCGATTTTGGAAACATTGAAAAGCTTTTTTAGTGAAAAAAAGGTATTTGAAGCGATGTTCCGGAATAAAAACTCTGTTCCTGGGTTTATTTGTGATTATACGGATGGCTTAAAATTTAAAAATAGTCCTTTCTTTAGCAACAAATCTTTGAATATCTTCATTTACCAAGACGCAGCGGAGGTCGTGGTCAATGCTATTGGAAATGCCACTTCTCGCCATAAACTGTATTGTGTATATATGGTGATTGGAAACCTTGATCCTCATTTAAGGGGTCTAACTGAGAACGTTTATCTTATTTTGCTTTGCAAAAATAAAGACTTTGTCTATTTTTGTGTGGATAGTGTGTAAAGAAGGTTGATTGAAGATCTTAAGATCCTAGAGGACGACGGTATTGTTGTGCACGTAGATGGCAAAGATGAACGAATGTTTGGTTCGGTGTTCACAACTCTTAATGACAATCTAGGAGCACACCAAATTGCTGGATTAACAGAAATTTTTTCAAGAAGTCCATATTTCTGCCGCAATTGCTATATAGATCATGATTCTTTTAGTAAAGATTCTTTGTATATTGCTGAAAAAAGAACACCAGAAACTAATAACCAAGATTTGGCGGTCATCCGAGAAAATCCGAAGAAAATGCCATATCGAGGACTGAAACGCAATTCAGTTTTCAATGAGCTTCGATATTTTAATATGTTTGACTTTGGATCTGCTCCTTGTATTGCACACGACATTTTCGAAGGTTTGGCAAACTGTGACATTTTCTTGATACTCAAACGAATGATTAAAAAGCGCACCGTTTCTGTAAATTATCTTCAAGGAAGAGTAAACAGCTTATTCAAATAACTTGGAATAAATACATTGATTGAATTCAATTTCGCCCGAAAATCCAAAACTATAAAAGCGAAAGCATGTAACATTTGGCATTTGATACAAATTTTTCCGTATATTTTCATACAAAAGCCTATCGATTACAATGATCCCATGATGAAGATGCTACTACTTATCAAGATAATCACAGATAATGTGACATCCACAGTAGTCGAAGAATCCCAGAATCGAATTTAAGCTGCCGATTTGGAGGAGTACATCGAAATGAGACAGTCCCATTTTCTAGTTCCCACCATTTTTGTACCCATTATCCTAAGCTTATTTGGTCCTTGGGTCCATTGATGTCTTCCCAAGTAACCACGAGGCTGTAATAGGATGCATATATAGGGCATATGTATTACGTCTAGTGCATCATTGAAGTTGGATTAAAGCAGAAAAGGGCCCCACTAAGATCGAACTAATGCTATATCTTTTGTAATGCCATAAGACATTGCTAAAGTAGCATTATTGCATTGGTAATGCATCACTACATTCTTAAGCTAATCTAACGCTTCATTACTTGACAACTGTTGAATTGATGCGATCCCGCATTACCGATGTTGATTTTGGGTTGAATTAGTGCAATAATATAATGCTTGTGGTTACTTGGGTTATTGCACACTTTTTGGTGAAAGAAAGCATTGCTCTTTCAAACGATGTTTAAGAAGCACATTAAACTTCAAAAACGTGCCGAAGTTTTGCACGGAACAGCACCAGTACTATCAGGGAATATTGAACGCACAAACGATTCGGTTCCAAAACGATTTCATGCTGGAGTGCTTTGTGGATAATGTAGATCACCTGCTAATGCACACTAGACATATGATACGAGAGCTAAATCTAGATGATCCATCCAACATATATGCTGAAAAAGGAAGATACCTGGGCTACAATTATGCGAGGGGCAAATATTTGTTTCTAGAGCACGACGAGTATGGGGAGAACTTTTATGTTATGAAAATCAAGCTTATGATTTACAACTAAGTTCGCGGAGAATTTCAGCATTGGGATATAAAACCAAAGTATCTGATATCCATGAGAAAGGCCTGATAGAAATATATGGACATAGAGAATTGGAAGAAAGAATGATCTGCAAGAGAATAGAGGAGTTCACAGACCGGGCACCACTTGATTCCCTAGAGGAGAACGATAAAACCTACCTATTTATTAAACACACGATTCCTTCTATGTAGTTTGTATCAGAATATTAACACAAAGGACACAATCGTCGTTTACAAAATTTGTGATGTTTTTCGATTAGAACGATACATTATAACATCATCAAGGAACGTTATGAGTTTAATGAAACAAGGTACGGTTCTGAGCACTTATTTTGATTATCACATTTTTTTAAGGGACACTTAAATTGAACAAGCCAATTTCGCAAATCGTGCTTGAGAACGATGGATGCCAAATTACCGACGATTTTGCCCTGGCTGCCTTTGCTAACAATTTATTAAGGCTGCTCACCACTGAAGAAAGATGGGCATGCAACATCGCACATAACTTGCTGAACGATCCCGGTACGTATTCTTATTAAAACATTCGAAAATAGGTCATAGCCATCATTTTTTTGACCTCACTTGTATAGCTATTCTCAGCTTAAATAAACTGAACGTTCAATGTGAAACAAATTCATTCAAGCAATTATTGATTGCTCCGGTTCATACTGAGCGAATTTCATTACATTTCAAAAAGCTCTAACTCTCTTGGTTGATTTTATTCACCGAACGAACAAAACGGAAATTGTTTGCAACGCAACTGGAAAAAAATAATGATTCCTGCACACGGAAGAAAATAAGTACCCATTTGAGCAGTTGCGTGTGGGAAGCCATTTTGGGTATAGTTATGTTAACCGACCCGTGGGCTTCAAATGGTGAGTTGACAACTTCGAAGGAGGATGCGACCGACCTCTCGTCCTCACAAGTTCCTACCTCACGCCTCCACGAGTCATATGATCACAAAAGACTGCCAGCTGAAACATGGAGACGCTGTTTGGCGTAGCCTGGGCAATGTTGGCAATCTGACAATAGCGAAGTGAGGGGGTGCGACTGAAGATCGTGTACCTTAAGTCATATTGTATATTTTCCATTCTCAATTCATTAATAATTGCAGCACGCATTAGAATTATCGGCATCGAAAGCTTTCAATTAATAACTGTGGAAATGCATTTGGAACACTGAGTTGAGAGCAGGCAATAAGCAATTTGTGAAAGCAATAAGCTTGAAATTCTATATATAATAACGCTTTAGAATCATCTTTGCATTCCAAAACCATTTAAGAGCCTAGAGCAACATGACAGGCATCAAAGGCTCAATTTGTTTTTCAGCATTTCAGCATAACATTTAATTTAAAATTGCACTTCTAAACTTCAACTACTATATTCATAAAAGATTGGCATGTGCATATAAGCAATGTAGGATTATATTTTAATATTGTGTTTAGTGGTATTATGGTAAGAAAAGCTATTAATTCAGAAATCATCAAACCGGACTCTTCGATCACTACAATTTCTCTCTTTGAAATGTTACTAGAAAAGTATACAGAAAAATATTACAACATGTTTTATAAAATAATATCTTTTATTGAAATTTTATCTTTGGTATTTGGAATGTTTTCAGCTTTTCCAGGACTAGAAGGATATTAATACATATCTAATTTTTATATATTTTTCAGTAACAATCAATTGGATGTATCATTTAAGTTTGAAATTCGAATAAACTAGCATTCTTGTCTATAATGATATCTTAATTTTTCGTGTGAAAAATATACTAAATATTAAATAAAATATAACTGGGAAAGGGAGGGACCATGAGGGCACCCAAGTAAAACGATTTGGATAGGGAGCATGGGAATTCCTCCTCCCTATTGTTAACATTTCGCAAAACGAGGGCGGGCTCTTCGACCCCATCTATTGGGTTTATTCTGTAAATCGAGGGCTCGATTCTAGTACTGTCTGTGTGACCTTGCTTTTGGAAGGAGATTCTTTTTCCTATATTGGCGGGTTTCGCGTAAGTGTCTCTGTTTACGGGCCCGCCCAAACGTTTTTGGCCCTTCATACAGGAGCTTGATGATCACATACAATAATAGAATCCTGATCAAATCGATCGTAGTATTATATTATCATCATCAGTTATGTTAACCGACCCGTTGGATATAAATAACTTACTTTTGGGTAGAATTTCACCCAAAAGTTAGTAATTTATACGCAACGGGTACGTTAACACAACTGTACCCAAAATTGGCTTCCCACACGCAACTGCTCAAATGGCCCCTTCACCACCCCCACCAAACAAAAACAACACAAAACAAAAAAACAACATAATAATTTTATTTTATTTATCATTTTTTCAACAAAAATTCACACCCCCGCCCAACAAAGACCCACAAAAAAGACCCCCACAAAGAGAAACACAAACAACTTTTATTTATTTTTTTTTTTTTTCTCCCCCCGCATGTTTACAGGGGGGTTCGGAAGGGGACCCCCCCACCGGAAATTTTGTTTTCCCTTTCCCCGCGCCTTTTAATGGGACCCCACCCCCACCCCCCCCCGCCCCCCCCAAAGGAAAAAAAAACCCCCCCCCCCAACCAAATTGGGTTAACTCCTTTAATGGGTAAACCGTTTTTACCCATTAATGAGTAAAGAGCCTGTACGTCACACAGTGATTCCAAGGCGGAAAAAAGTCGAAAAATCAACTTCTTCATTTTACAATAAATATATTTTTTCAATTTTGTTCACTATTTGAAATTTCTTTTTCCAAAATTTTATAAAGATTGGATAAAAATTGTGCTCTCTACAATATTTCAAAGAAGGGGTCCTACATGGTCGTGGTTTTTTACTCCCATATAAAATGTATGGAGAATCGGAAAAAAAAACTTCAACTAAGTTTTCAAATGTGAGCATACATGCGCACATATACCACAATAGGCTTATTTTAAAGATTTTTTTGTCAACTTTTCGAAAATATGAGTTTCATCTTGCGCAATCTTGCGCAAGTACGGTTCCGGGAGGCCAGAGTCCTGGAATGTCTGGAAAACCCGTAAGATTGGTAAATACTTAAATCTTGCACTAGATTACCACGGTTTTTTCCCTTCTTACAAAAAAGTGTAAATACATATATCTTAGAAAACCGACTTTTGATCCAAAGCCTGAAGGGCCGAGTGTTATATACAACGAACCCAGCTTAATGAACTGAACATGCCTGTGTGTGTCTATGTGTGTGTATAGTGTATGTGTGGAACGAAGTTTCTAAATCAGTTTCCCAAGCAACTACTGAACCGATTTGAATGAAACAACCGCCAAATGAAAGTTACTGTGGCCCCATACGAATTTTATTAAAATTAGTTGACTGGTTTCGAAGATAACCCCGGGGAAGTGGACAATTTCTGACTTAGATCAAAATCCCATCATGTGACACCTCAAATTACATGAGAATACGAAAATTAGTTCAATGGTGATGATATCAAAAGTCCAGATCCACATTGATAACATCCGGGTTAATGTTTCGGCTACTCCCGGGAAAGTGACCAGATTGGGATTTGGATCAAAAACCTATCATGCGACACATCAAATAACATGAGAATTCAAAAATAAGTGCAATGATAATGTTATCAAGTTTCCAGGACTTCAATGCCCTCATCCGGGTTTGTATTCCTATTACTTACAGGGAAAAAGTGTAGGTCACACGATATGTTTATAAATTTAGGTTTTTATTTTGAAGTAAATTTACATGTAATGTGAGAACGAATTCACTGTAGTTACTCCTTTTGCGATTTCGACTAGTCACTGCATGGTCCTCCAGATCATCAAGAATATCTGGAGTGTTGTGTATAACTTTCGTTTTAGAGCGACGCGATTTTTACCATATATTTTGACAAAGAAAAAATATAGATTGCTTGGGAAACCAACTGCTGATTCAAGGCCTGCGATGCCTAAGGCGAATCGATCCTACGTTCTGGCTCCTTGGAAACATGCACTGGCACTTTGTATTTTTGAAGTGATAAACCTCAGTTATTGTTGTCATTTCAAATTTATTTTAAATTCATTTTACCATGTTTTCTGCGTCGCAGAAAGATTGCTGATGAAGTTTTGATACTGTTTATTTTCCAGAAGCTGTTATTTAAAACCCGAAAAATGCGATCTTGATAAGCTGAGTTGAATGGTAAATAACACTTGGTCCTTCGAGCCTCGGATTAAAAGTCGATTTTACAAGCGAGTTGTATACCCTTCTTTTGTAAGAGGGGTAAAATAGATGAATGCACAAATTTTGCATAAATCATTAAAATCATTATAATGACTGACGTAAAATCGTCTGAATCTTCTTAAATGGAATTTACATGAAAATTGTAGTCGTCACCAAAATAATAAAAAACTGGACATTTCTTTGCTTGATTTTTATAATAAGATTTATTTTTTTATATTCATACATTTTCTTAATACTATAACTCATTATTTTTCATTTTCTTTCACTATTTAAAAAATTAAATCGCTTCAGTGGTTCAAAAGTTATAATTATTCGAAAAATATATATTTTCTAAGATTTCGCTTTTTGGACCACTCTATCTTAAAATGGGTAACCCTAATGACAAAATGAAAAATTGGAATCATATATTTTCCGCAAAGGAACAAACTTACCAAATATTGCGAAATTTTTTGATTGGTATGAAATTGCTGAATTATCAAATTTTACGGATGTTCCGGAACTTCCGGAAGACCACTCAATGGCCATTCAGAGCCATAAACTGTTCTCCACATCTCTTTACTTCTTACATTTTATGTACAAATGGTTTTGAAAAACATCTGATTGCTTTAGGACAAGACTAATGAGTTAAACATTTTTTCGGATGTTCCGGATTTTCTAGGGGACCATAAGGTGGCCATATCTCGGAAGTGTGGCTTAATATGACAATTTAGATAGCATATATGAAATCAGCGGCCCAAAATTACGTGTAAACACACAACTTAGCTATGTAAAATCAATTTTTAAACTTTTTTCCGCCTTTTGTATGGAATCGAATCACTGTGCGTCATGCAATCGGGTATTTTTTACCCATTTTTCAAAATGTTTGTTATTTGGGAAATGGGTATGAAATACCCATTGTTCAAAACGTTTGTTATTTGGAAAATGAATATGAAATACCCATTTTTCGAAATGTTTGTTATATGCGAAATGGGTATGAAATACCCATTTTTCGTGATTCGTTTTTAGTTGTGATATTGAATAATGAGCATTAGAATAAACATAATAGATCGCAATAACTGATTATATTTGTATGTTGACAACCCTTAAGCTTCAGGCCTTTTACCTATCAGGTATGTTAAGTTTCGTTCGGGAGTTTTCACACCGGCAAATATTCCAGCGACGTTCATGAGGTCCATTGAAGCGGTCATCCCAAGTAGCAATTCGAATGCAAATTGGTTTTATTCATGTTTTATGGTAGTTTTATCAACGCATTATGGAGTTCATCGGATTTTATCAGGGCATTTTCCAAGTTAAGGTGGTTTTAATTCATTAACAGTTCTTAAGAGTGATTAAAGAACACTTGAAGAAACCTCCATAAAACTACATCATTTATAAGTGTAATTCACCTTATCAGTAGTTTTATCAGATACTTGATCCCCCTCTCAAAACATCGTTTCGCAACATGCATAAAACCTGATAAAAGTTTTGTAAAAGTTTTATGACATTCTTCTTTAAGATGAATGTAACTTGGAAATGCTGCCATCAAACTCTCTTAGAACCATTTGATTTTAAATAAGAGCACATATTCTTGAAAAAGAACATTATGTGAAAAATAAACAAACTGTCACAATGGACGCCCACAGGTGGAAGAAATTAAAAACTAGCGGATCGTTCAAGCGGAAATTCAATAAAAACCTATCCAATATATTGCACACTCCTTAATCTTAGCCACCAAAGACAATTTTTTTTGACCATTCCATTGGATTCGCAGCCTACTGAGACTAACTTATCAAAAGGGTCTATGCGTTATGCGTAAAACGAATAAAATAAAATGGTGCATTGTGTCGCCAGTTGAAAACCGAAATGCATAACTCATGATGTTTGATTTTATGCCAGTTGTGCAAGTTAAACCTAACGTCTCAGGTAGTGCGTTATATGGCGCACCAGCGTGGAAATACAGCGCAGTACTTTTGACCTAAGGTTTAATTCGCACTACGATTGTAAAATGTTATGTTAATGTTGAATTCTCCCGAGTCGTACATTTCAGTTCCCAATAGGCTACACAATATTTATACTCGTTGCAAATAAAAATTAGTATATCATCTGAGCGAAAACCGATTTTTCCCATGATCCGCACGTTTAATCCAAAGTCGGAAGTAGTGCGCTAGAATCGCTCAGTGATCCACTACACCGTGCACTTCTTCCAACGCTAGGTTCAGCGTACAGATCAAGAGAAAAATCATCTTTCGCTAGACTGATGTTTCAGCCACCGACGCAATATTATTATCTGTTCTTCTTCCCAAATCCATTGTTAGCATATTCAAGTTAGAGTTTTTTTTAATGTTCTAATCGCCTTACGCTGTTGATTAAAAACAATAAATTATAAGCTGTAATGATGAACAACAATTATGCACAGGCACTTTTGATTTGAACGTTCACATTTTCTTTGTTTATGATGTGCCTTCTCCACACTAGTTTTATGGCTATCTTACGAAAGACTTGTTTACCTTGAGCAATTCAAACAAGTTTTATTCAAGGGTTACTCCTCTTTTTCAAGAATAGAACAAGTAAAGATGAACTTATCGCGCTCCTAAAAAAATCTTGTTAGTCTTGTGCAAGAAATATTAGTTTTATATGTGTTTTATGGTAGTTTTAGATAAAACCATTGAAAAAATGGCGAGCGTGGCTGTTCTGGATTCCCTCGGAATGGTAGCCATTTACATATGTATGCAAAAAAAAACTCTCGTTTTTCCAATGCTACGAACAATTTCTGCTGTTTAAAATACATTTTGAAACTTAAAATGGATTGTAGACACAATTTATTCAAGATCTAACAATTTATTAGCCTTGTCACCTAATTGTTGAATTTTCAAGTATTTTTTTATTTTTCAAATAAATCAATGTTCTAGCAATTATACCGTGGCGCATTAAAATTTTCGAACTTTTATGTTATTAAACACCAATATACTGAATGTCGCATGAAAAATTTATCAATTGCAGGCAAAAAACTCATGCATTTATGGTCAATTTTACAATTAATTTACATACGTATCCACTTTGGAAAAGAAACATCATATGTATATCGATGTTTTTTTTTTCTCTTCGAAACATATTTGTGACGGACTGGAAGTGTTCTTAAAGAGGAAAATCATAAAACTACCAAAACTTGTGGTAGTTTTATCATAGTTTTAAGCATGTCCTGCATGTCATTACAAGTATGTAGCGATAAAACTATCAAGTTTTAAGCGAATCTTGGGAAATAGTCTTGAGAACCTCCTGTAGTATGGGCCTTTTTGAACTTATGAGGGTTTTATGGCTGTTTTATCGATGTTATGTAGAATATCAAGTTTTATGCGTGGTTTTATCAAATGAGTCTTGAGAACTTCTTCAAGTGTACCTTAAAATTGGATTTGTTACTTGGGATCACATCGTTATCATCCAGAGAGGATATCCGTGGAATACATCTGATAAGATTTAAATAATTTTGACGTCAACTTGATGGAAGCTTGGATGTTACGCCCCGGAAGAGGCAAGTACTCGGAAGTAAGATTCTATAGACTATTCTATCAGTATTCTAGATTCTATCAGTATCCCGAGTAACACATCTTCATGATTTTATGTTGAGTAAGCTTCTATATAACCAAATCTAGTCAAATAAAAGTATTTTCTACCGTTATGAAACTTGTGTGTTGCTTGGGATACTGATGAAATTGAAGCATTTTATATTATTATATTAAATTATTAACGTACTTCTTAGTTTTTGGAAGCTTTCGCTATCCAGTTTAACCTTCAGTTCTTCTATATTCTTCGCGTTTTCCTGGAATGGGTTGCGCGAAGTTTTTTTATTTTTCGAACCACGCACTTTCTAATAAACAAAGCGAGCCATGAAAATGTTAAGATATTTTTTACCCATTAATGGGTAGAAAAATACCCATCTTTTGGTCTCTCATTGAAAATAAAAAATGGGTCTTTAGTATGCATTATTGTGATTTTAAAAGTACCCATTTTTTGACAGTTTCATATACTATCGAAAAATGGGTACATTTTTACCCATTAATGGATACTGGCCGGTTACTGTGTAGTTCAAAGATACTTGATAAAAGATTGAAAATTATCTACAAACGCAAGAATTTCTGACAGCCTAGATAAATATTTCAAAAGACCCTGTTTGCTTTAAACAATTCTTTTCGCCGACTTTTTTTTATAATCTTAGGCTGTGTTTTAATTGATGAATTTTCACTTCATTTTGACATTTCGAAAAAAAATATGTGCATATTCGAAAATCCCTCTGTTGTTGATCGGACAATTTTCGAAAAGTTGTTTGCTTAAAATAATTGCTCATCTCTAAAAAATGAGTCTGCTGAAATAGCAGGGTTATTTTTAAATTGTCCATATGTTACGTTAAACAAAATTAAATTTATTTCCTCAGTCGGAACACAGTCTTAGTTTGGTAAAAGGTCCAACCGGGGGTTTTGCGGTAATTGATTTTCTGATGTTTGTCAGAATTCGTATGAGTAAGATAAAATAGCAATAATCGTATAAGTTTATGTATAAATTCTTGCACTCCATATAAAAGCACACCCCATTATTTTACCACACACTTAAGCATTTTGAGACGTCTATGTGAACCAATTAAGAAGATACAAGTTTTAATCCAGAACGTCAGACACAAGTGGAAATCATCCCAAATACTGCATTGGATCCTCGTTTGAACGGGTCGATTGTTCTAATGAACTGGTTCTTATGTAAAATTAATGCTACTGAAAAACATTTTTATGAGCGATTAAGCTTATAAAATAATTACATCACGTAGAAGACGAGAAAAACGATTAGTAATTTCCATTGAATTCCAGCTACCTTTATTGCTTATCTTGACAGATACACGTGATTCGCCTACAATGTGCAGACTTCTTCAGTGTCGTGTTCTAATACTCGACTGGTAGTAGCAGTCGAGTATAAGTACACCACACTTAAGAGGTCTAGACATTGTAGACGAAATAAGCGTATCTGTCAAGATAAGCAATAAAGGTAGTTGGAATTAAATGGAAATTACTAGTCTTTCTTCTAATTTTCTAGTTACAGGTATTCGACTAAAAGCCCTCACTCACCAAGATGCAATTACATCCAGATTTTTTTTTTTGCACTGGTCCTACGCAATGCGTAGAAAATGACGCAATAAAGGTAGTTGGAATTAAATGGAAATTACTAGTCTTTCTTCTAATTTTCTAGTTACAGGTATTCGACTAAAAGCTCTCACTCACCAAGATGCAACTACAGGGGATGATCAAAAAGGAGAAGACTAGCAAAATTTTGTTCATATTCAAAGTGTACAGTTCGGTGAATAATTTACCGATTTCGATGAAACTAGAAGCGTTCGACGGGGAATTTATTCTAGTTTTAGCATGTTCAATCAAAATTTGATTTGACTCGCGGCACCGGAGATATCACGGATACTTTGAGGTTATGTCAAATGTGCTAATTTTCTGCAGCTCGTTATTTTTTATGTTACTAGAAAATCGGAAATATTATATTTTTTCAGAAACTAGAATTCATAACAAGTCTGTCAGTGGTTAAAGATCGTGAATCGTCCCATAAACACCCGAGATATGGCTATTTCCGTAAAATGTAGTTTTTTACCCAATTGCCTGACACTTCTTATGTTGAAAACTCCTTTTTAATTTATCTGTAACTCTGCGTACCCTTAACCAAATTAGATGCAACTTTTTCCATACGATTATCCTAGTTTTTGGAAGAGTAGCGGACATTTCGTTATTTTCCGTAGTTCCGGATTCATTATCGGGAATCGTGAAGGAAGTACCCTACCAGTGTAATGGCCAGAGTTAGAACTGTATCAAACCTGGCTTGCGACATATCAAACTTCATGATTTTACAAACCAATACCACTGGTAGTCAACCTGAGAGTATTCTTTCACATTGGCCACACCTGGTGACGTTCCGGATTCCGGGTTCCCCCAGGGAAGTGGCCAGATTTCGAAAGATGTCAAACCCTGCCTTGCGACACATCAAACTTCATGATTTTACAAAACAATACCTAAACTAAAATAACTCAAAATTAATAACTCGAAATTAATTGAAAAATAACTCAAAATTAATTTGGCGTACGGAACCATCGACCTGGCGGAATAGAACTCAAATTGGGTATTATTTTTTATCCGTGTACATGTTTGCATAGAAGAAGACAAAAGGTGACAGGATTGAGTGCTTGCGCATGGGACAAATCAAGGTTAAGTGCTGAAGTGTGCAGTTCGAAATGCCACACGCTGGTGCAAGGATCATAAGGAATGGACGCCAGATCAATGGAACTAAGTTGTGTGGTCGGACGAATCATCTTTTACCTTGTTTCCAACTACAGGTAGAGTGTACGTATGGCGTACTCCTGGAGAAGCCTACAACCCTGGCTGCCTTCTGCCAATCGTTAAACATGGCGGGGGGTCAGTTATGGTATGGGTTGTAATATCGTGGCATTCTCTTGGGCCTTTAGTTGCTATGAAGGGAAAAATAAAGGCCAAAGATTATCAAGAAATATTGGATGACCAGGTATTTTTTAGAAAACCTTCACAATATACTTAAAATAACACAATTGCCCAACAGGTGCTGCCAATGATGAAGACCATCTTTCCTGATGGTAGAGGAATCTTCCAAGATGACAACGCTCCAATCCACACTGCTCAAATCATAAAGGCGTGGTACGAAGAGCATGACACAGACTTTCATCATCTTGATTGGCCAGCACAGTTACCAGACCTCAGCATTATCGAGCCACTTTGGTCTACATTAGAAGCACGCGTGAGAAGTGTATTTCCACCACCATCGTCTCTAAAAGCGTTAGAGAAGGTTTTGATCGATGAGTGGTATAAAATACCTATCGAAACAATCCGAAAATTGTACGATTCCATCCCTAGGCGTATCCTAGCCGTTTTGAATGCGAATGGTGGACCCACGCCTTATTAAACGCGATTTTCCTTTGAAACGATCTATCTAATCAAAATAACTGAATGATTGTTAGCATATCCGAACTTTTATATATTTTCGAAACTATGTTTGAATAATTTGCCATTGAATCCTGATGCCCACAATAGAAACCTCAGATTCGCCACCAGTGGTATTGGTTTGTAAAATCATGAAATTTGATGTGTTGCTAGCCAGGTTGGACATCGTTCTAAATCCAGCCACTTCCCTGGGGGAACCCGGATCCCGGAGCGTCATCAGGTCTGATCAATGTGACCGAAAACTCTCAGGTTGAGCACCAGTAATCTTGATTTGTAAAATCATGAAGTTTGATGTGTCGCAATCCATAGTTTGGAATCGTTCTATTACTCGCCAATTCCCCGGGGGAACCCGGAATCCGCAACGTCACCAGGTGTGGCCAATGTGACCGAATACTCTCAGGTTGACCACCAGCGGTATTGTTTTGTAAAATCATGAAGTTTGATGTGTCGCAAGCCAGGGTTTGACATCATTCGAAATCTGGCTACTTCCCTGGGGGAACCCGGAATCCGGAACGTCACCAGGTGTGGCCAATGTGAAAGAATACTCTCAGGTTGACCACCAGCGGTATTGTTTTGTAAAATCATGAAGTTTGATATGTCGCAAGCCAGGGTTTGACATCATTCGAAATCTGGCCACTACCCTGGGGCAACCCGGAATCCGGAACGTCACCAGTTGTGGCCAATGTGAAAGAATACTCTCAGGTTGACTACCAGTGGTATTGGTTTGTAAAATCATGAAGTTTGATATGTCGCAAGCCAGGATTGATACAGTTCTAACTCTGGCCATTACACTGGTAGGGTACTTCCTTCACGATTCCCGATAATGAATCCGGAACTACGGAAAATAACGAAATGTCCGCTACTTTTTCAAAAACTAGGATAAATTTTTAATCGTATGGAAAAAGTTGCATCTAATTTGGTTAAGGGTACGCAGAGTTACAGATAAATTAAAAAGGAGTTTTTCAACATAAGAAGTGTCAGGCAATAGGGTAAAAAAACTACATTTTAAGGAAATGGACATATCTCGGTTTATGGGCCGATTCACGATCTTTAACCACTGACAGACTTGTTATGAATTCTAGTTTCTGAAAAAAATATAATATTTCCAATTTTCAACTAACATAAAAAAAAACGAGCTGCAGAAAATTAGCACATTTGACATAACCTCAAAGTATCCGTGCTATCTCCGGTGCCCGGAAGTCAAATCAAATTATGAATAAACATGCTGAAACTAGAATAAATTTCCCGTCGAAAGCACGTTTATAATACTTATAAATTTATATTAAGTTAATTAAAAAAACACAAGAGAAGTCACGTTAAAAAGCGTTGCATAAAAAAATTATGAAAGATTAGAATGGTATTCCTTAAATTTGAAGTTCAAATTCAACCAGCCTGACTATAGTTAATATTATATAAGAATTAATTGTCTTTTGGTCAACTGTTGGATACGGTTTGGTGTGTTTTATGGTTCTTGCTGCTTGCACTTTCATACGTGTCTTTCCAGAATTGCAGTAATAATTTCATGTAAGCCATCTGAGCAAGTCTAGAAATCTTGCATAATACAGCAAATATTTAGTTAAATTTCAAAAGAAATAATGAGTAAAAATACTTTGAATACTTTTTGCGACTCACCTAGTGGTTATTTCGACCAAAAATTAATTTTCATTTTGACGCAGGAAAAAAGTAATGTTATAAATTGCAAGTTTTATTCTATGTTTACAGTGTCTTCATTTTAAATTCCAGTTATTACAGTCGAAAGGTTGTAATAATAATGAATTAATCATTTGTAATGAGGGCGCCACCGGCGTAGTGGTTAACATCCATACCACTCACGCCAAAGTCATGTTTTCGAATCTCACCACCCACAAGTTACGAAAATATCCAAAAAGTGTACGACAGGAGATGAATCAAATCGAGGCTAAGAATCTCGAAAATCAAGAAACAAAAGAAAACATTTATTTTACCATTCATTCAGTTTCAGCATTTTTTCTCGCATAAACACGCATATTAAAAACAATATAAGACTACAGAGAAGCCCATCTTCAAAATTATTATAATATAATGTTAATTCCATAATATTGTAGATCAAATTCAACAAAAAGTATTGGGATCTCAGTAATATTCATCATTTGATTCAATCTTTAATTGCTGTTGTCATGATAAAATTTGATATTTTACATTTTTGGATTTAAGGAAGGTTGTCGATTGAATGCTTGCCGAAATATTATTGATATAATAATGGATAAGATTTTTTCAAATTTATTGGTATTTCATGAAACAATAGATTTTTATAGAAGGAAGGCATTCTAATATTAAGACTATTCGTTTATTTAGAGCATTACTATTTTCATTTATTTGAAAAACATCCTGGACTATCTCTTTTTGTCTATCCGGTCTATCTGATAAGCATGCATCTAGCATTTTGCGATTGAAGTGCAAAAAAAAGGAAATTGTTTTCAACTTATTATAGGCCCTTTTTGATGATTAAATTCGATCAAAATACTGGTGCGTTTGTAAAGTTATCCCAGGTTTCTCTTATGTCAACAATAACACGGTAAATCTGGAAAACTCCTTTTATAACTAGAAACCTTCGATAAAGATATTACACAAAAGCTGAAAACTCGACTTAGGGAATTTGGCTTGGACTTAGATTTCTCTAGCAGGCACAATCAATTGGCATCGTTGTTAGGCTCCACCAAAGATTCAGTAGATGTATTAGGCAGAGCAGGGGTATACAAAATTAAGTGTAAACACTGCAACAAAATGTATGTAGCTTAACCATTCGTCCCAGTTATCTTTAACGTCATTGATGAAAATTCGTAGGTATTCATTTAAACACCTATGATTTCTCTCCAATGCACCAAGGGTTTGGGGATGATACGCTGTTGCACAAGTATGATCTATTTTTAACAGATCACAGACTGAATCAATGATACCTTTATTTTCAGTCCCTTGATCGGTTCGAATAGCAGTCATTGGTCCATAAATTAAGATACAGTTATTTATTATGGCTTTTACAACAGTATGAGCTGATTTTCTGGTATTGGTACAATGACATTGTATTTACTGAAATCACATTGCATTGTGACCGCATATCTATTGGCTTTTTCAGTTATAGATAAGGGTCCAACAGTATCAATTGATACAATGTCAAACACTTTCAATGGTGTAGTTTTTTTTTTACATTAACTATTTATTTGTTCCAAATTTATTCATATTTACATTTCATGTTAATCTAGGTGCTCCAGCTACTACCGTAACGTATCAACCTTAATTGTTAAAATATGTACCTAATTTTGTTTACATTGTATGCCTTAGCAGTTCAGTATTTTAAACAGGTTTTTATTCCTGCGTGTCAGTATAACAATAATAATCTTAAAACTAAAAACAAACTAAAATTAATCTTAACTAAGCATAAAGGGAATTAATCATTGCAATAGAAGATTGCAACGATTTTTGTCTGAAATTATTAATTATTTTGTTGGACATTTGTTCTAAAGTCTCAACATTCGAAATTCTATGTACTTCGTTAGTACTGTACCAAGAAGGCAGCTTCAAAATCATCTTTAGAACTTTGTTCTGAATCCTTTGAAGTATTTTTTTCCTGGTAGCACAACAACTAGACCATATTGGAACAGCATAAAGCATGGCCGGTCTAAAAATTTGTTTAAATATTAGTAGTTTGTTCTTCAGACAAAGTTTGGATTTTCTGTTTATAAGAGGATATAAACATTCTATATATTTATTACATTTGGCTTGAATGCCTTCAATGTGAATTTTAAAATTTAATTTTTGATCAAGTAATAGACCGAGGTATTTCACTTCGCTTGACCAGAAAATTGGAACACCGCTCATAGTAACGATGTGACTACTACTAGGTTTCAAAAAAGAAGCTCTAGGTTTATGTGGGAATATTATTAGTTGAGTTTTGGAAGCATTGGGAGAAATCTTCCATTTCTGTAAATAAGAAGAGAAAATGTCCAAACTTTTCTGCAGTCTCCTGCAAATGACACGAAGACTTCTTCCTTTATCGAAGATGCCTGTGTCATCAGCAAACAAGGATTTCTGACAACCCTGAGGCAAATCAGGGAGGTCGGAAGTAAAAATGTTATATAGTATCGGCCCAAGAATGCTACCCTGAGGAACTCCAGCTCTAACAGGTAGTTGATCAGATTTGGAATTCTGATAGTTTACCTGCAGAGTTCTGTCAGTTAAATAATTTTGAATTAATTTTATAATATATAGCGGAAAATTAAAGTTTTTCAATTTAGCAATCAAACCTTCATGCCAAACACTGTCGAATGCTTTTTCTATGTCTAGAAGAGCAACTCCAGTTGAGCAGCCTTCAGATTTATTTGAACGAATTAAATTAGTAACTCTCAAAAGTTGATGAGTAGTTGAATGGCCATGGCGAAATCCAAATTGCTCATCTGCAAAAATTGAGTTTGTATTGATGTGAAGCATCATTTTATTCAAAATTAGCTTTTCAAAAAGTTTACTGATTGAAGGAAGTAAACTTATTGGTCTGTAGCTAGAAGCTTCAGCTGGATTTTTCTCGGGCTTTAAAATTGGAACAACTTTGGCATTTTTCCATTTGCCAGGAAAGTATGACAAATGAAAACATTTATTAAATAATTTTACCATGAAAGACAAGGTACTCACTGGGAATTTTTTGATGAGTATATAGAAAATTCCATCATCACCTGGAGCCTTCATATTTTTTTAACTTTTTAGTTATAGTTTTTACTTCATCCAAATCAGTACCCCAGGATTCATCAAAAATATTTTCCCATGAGGAAATATTCAGATAATCAAGAGCAACCTGATTCTCAATAGGACTAGTAAGACCCAAACTGAAATTATGGGAACTCTCAAACTGCTCAGCAAGTTTTTGAGCTTTTTCCACATTTGTTAGCAATATTTTATCACCTTCTTTGAGCGCTGGAATAGGCTTTTGAGGTTTCTTCAAAATTTTGGAGAGTTTCCAAAAAGGTTTGGAACTCGGCTCTAATTTTGACACATTATTTTCAAATTGTTTGTTCCTCAGGGCAGAGAAGCGTTTTTTAATTTGTTTTTGCAAATCTCGCCAGATAACTTTCATGGCGGGATCGCGTGTTCTTTGATATTGTCTTCTACGGATATTTTTCAGACGGATCAAAAGCTGAAGATCGTCGTCTATTATAATTGTATTGAACTTTACCTCGCATTTTGGAACTGAGACAGCTCTTGCTTCAACTATGGAAGTAGTCAGAGAGTCAAAAGCATTATCGATATCATTTTTAGTTTCCAAAGGAATATTAGGATCAAAGTTATATTCCATGAATGTTTGATATTGGTTCCAATCAGCTCTATGATAATTGAAAGTAGAACTGTTGGGATTAGAAATTATTTCTTGAGATATTTCAAAAGTTACTGGAAGGTGATCCGAGCCGAAGTCAGCATGGGTAACCAATTGGCTACAAAGTTGACATGAATCAGTTAACACCAAATCAATAGTTGAGGGATTTCTGGCAGAAGAAAAGCAAGTTGGGCTGTTTGGGTATTGGATAGTGTAATAACCAGCAGAACAATTATCAAATAGTATATTACCATTGGAATTACTTTGAGCATTATTCCACGATCGGTGTTTTGCATTAAAATCACCAATAATGAAGAATTTTGACCTATTACGGGTAAGCTTCTGTAGGTCACCCTTGAGAAGATTCTTTTGCTGACCTACGCATTGGAATGGTAAATAGGCAGCTAATAGTGTAAGTTGACCAAATTTTATTTCAACAAAAACCCCCAAAGATTCAAAAACTTTGGTATCAAATGAAGAAAGAATTTGATGTTTGATACGCCTATGAACAATTATGGCAACGCCACCACCTGGACTTTCAAGACGATCATTGCGGTGTACGAAATAATTAGGATCCCTTTTTATTTTATCACCTGGTTTAAGAAAAGTTTCAGTTACAACGGCAATATGCACGTTATGAACTCGTAAAATGTTAAACAGCTCGTCTTCATTATTTTTAAGAGATCGAGCATTCCAATTTAAAATATGCAGTGTCTTAATTACCCATTGCTGAATTTCAGGGTCATGACAATATTGTTTGCAAATTTTATACCAGTTTGAATTGCATCAAAAATGGAGTTTGTATTTAACATTCCATTAATCATATCGATTAATGATTTCTGTAAAAAATCCATTTTTGAAGCGGTTATGCTACCTAAGTCAAAATCTTCAACATTTCTGGTAGAATTTTGGTTTCTACCGGCTGTAACGGCAGCGTAGGAAGCTCCATTACCTAGCTGTACATTGCTACCAGCAGGTAAGAATTGAGCATTGAAAACTTATGCTCTGTTTGTACTTACGGGTACATTTGTGCTTCGCTGACCATTGTTAACAGCAGATAGCAGTGGAAAATTTGACGGTTGGGCATTGATCGTACCTTCCGGTACGAATGTTGGATTTCCTCTTCGATGACCGTTGTTAACAGCCGAGGAATAATTACCTGGTCGGGAACGTGAAGCGGTCCCTACCTGATGCTTAGCACGAGAATTCAAGATCGCTTTGCGAGTCTTGCATTCCCAAAAATTGGATTTGTGGTTTCCACCACAATTCGCACATTTAAAATTTTTGGAATCCTTCACAGGACAGTTGTCCTTGGCGTGAGAGGAATCGCCACAATGCATGCATTTGGCATCCATGTGACAATTTTTTGTCCCGTGACCCCATTCCTGGCATTTACGGCACTGGGTGAGGTGTTGAGAATTTCCTCCAGTCTTCCTGAAGTGTTCCCACTTCACTCTGACATGGAGCATAAGGCTGGCTTTTTCCAATGCCTTAAGGTTATTCAGTTCATTTGATTTAAAATGAACTAAATAAAAATCGTTAGAAATCCCATTGCGAGAATCGCCAGGTTGGGATTTCTTTTTCATTTTTATCACTTGAACTGGTGTAACTCCAAGCAATTTAATAATTTCTTGTTTGATCTCATCCAGGGATTCACCACTGGCTAGACCTTTTAAGACCACCTTGAACAGACGTTCAGTTTTGGTGTCATGTGTAAAGTATTTGATGCCTCTTTGAGCAAGATACTACACGAGAAGTTTAAAACCGATCAAGGTTTCAGCCAATACACGGCATTCACCCCGACGACCAATTTGAAAGGAAAATTTAGAATCTTTAATGAAATTCGTGAGTTCCTTACGGAGCCCATGAAAATCAGATGTTGTTACCACAATAGGTGGAACCTTTTCTTTCCCTGCATTAATTCGGGAATGCTTCGAAGATTTTTGCCTGACTGATGGATCATTCTCATCATCAGTAAGAATATCGAATTGATTGTTAGAAGGGGAATCCAGAGATTGTCCCTTTCTTTTGCGTTTAGGCGCCATTTTCTCTGAAATGATTAGAATTTATACGTTTTCTCCTAATCAACTTCCAAGCAGATTCTACAAGAATCCGAAGGGTCAAAGAGGAATTTTCCAAATCGATATCCAAGTCGGATTACCTCGCGTAGGGTCCAGACAAGTATCGAAAAGGAATAAGGGTAAAAAATAAAAAATGTGCAGGTAATGTTAAGCACTGAAAAGTGCTGTTTGATTTTGTATAGCTTTAGGTAGCAAAAATACTTCTTTCAGCAAAAGAAAATAGAACCGCACGGCATGAGAGCTCAATGCGGACTGATTTCAATGGTGTAGTTTTTTTTTATTTTCTTTTTTATTTTATTTTTTTTTTTTAACTCTTTATATGTTCCAAATTTATTCATTTTTACATTTCATGTTAATCTAGGTGCTCCAGCTACTACCGTACCGTATCAACCTTAATTGTTAAAATATGTATCTAATTTTGTTTACATTGTTCATGCCTTAGCAGTTCAGTATTTTAAACAGGTTTTTATTCCTGCGTGTCAGTATAACAATAATAATCTTAAAACTAAAAACAAACTAAAATTAATCTTAACTAAGCATAAAGGGAATTAATCATTGCAATAGAAGATTGCAACGATTTTTGTCTGAAATTATTAATTATTTTGTTGGACATTTGTTCTAAAGTCTCAACATTCGAAATTCTATGTACTTCGAAAGTACTATACCAAGAAGGCAGCTTCAAAATCATCTTTAGAACTTTGTTCTGAATCCTTTGAAGTATTTTTTTCCTGGTAGCACAACAACTAGACCATATTGGAACAGCATAAAGCATGGCCGGTCTAAAAATTTGTTTAAATATTAGTAGTTTGTTCTTCAGACAAAGTTTGGATTTTCTGTTTATAAGAGGATATACACATTTTATATATTTATTACATTTGGCTTGAATGCCTTCAATGTGATTTTTAAAATTTAATTTTTGATCAAGTAATAGACCAAGGTATTTCACTTCGCTTGACCAGGAAATTGGAACACCGCTCATAGTAACGATGTGACTACTACTAGGTTTCAAAAAAGAAGCTCTAGGTTTATGTGGGAATATTATTAGTTGAGTTTTGGAAGCGTTGGGAGAAATCTTCCATTTCTGTAAATAAGAAGAGAAAATGTCCAAACTTTTCTGCAGTCTCCTGCAAATGACACGAAGACTTCTTCCTTTATCGAAGATGCCTGTGTCATCAGCAAACAAGGATTTCTGACAACCCTGAGGCAAATCAGGGAGGTCGGAAGTAAAAATGTTATATAGTATCGGCCCAAGAATGCTACCCTGAGGAACTCCAGCTCTAACAGGTAGTCGATCAGATTTGGAATTCTGATAATTTACCTGCAGAGTTCTGTCAGTTAAATAATTTTGAATTAATTTTATAATATAGAGCGGAAAATTAAAGTTTTTCAATTTAGCAACCTTCATGCCAAACACTGTCGAATGCTTTTTCTATGTCTAGAAGAGCAACTCCAGTTGAGCAGCCTTCAGATTTGTTTGAACGAATTAAATTAGTAACTCTCAAAAGTTGATGAGTAGTTGAATGGCCATGGCGAAATCCAAATTGCTCATCTGCAAAAATTGAGTTTGTATTGATGTGAAGCATCATTTTATTCAAAATTAGCTTTTCAAAAAGTTTACTGATTGAAGGAAGTAAACTTATTGGTCTGTAGCTAGAAGCTTCAGCTGGATTTTTCTCGGGCTTCAAAATTGGAACAACTTTGGCATTTTTCCATTTGCCAGGAAAGTACGACAAATGAAAACATTTATTAAATAATTTTACCATGAAAGACAAGGTACTCACTGGGAATTTTTTGATGAGTATATAGAAAATTCCATCATCACCTGGAGCCTTCATATTTTTTTAACTTTTTAGTTATAGTTTTTACTTCATCCAAATCAGTACCCCAGGATTCATCAAAAATATTTTCCCTTGAGGAAATATTCAGATTATCAAGAGAAACCTGATTCTCAATAGGACTAGTAAGACCCAAACTGAAATTATGGGAGCTCTCAAACTGCTCAGCAAGTTTTTGAGCTTTTTCAACATTTGTTAGCAATATTTTATCACCTTCTATGAGCGCTGGAATAGGCTTTTGAGGTTTCTTCAAAATTTTGGAGAGTTTCCAAAAAGGTTTGGAACTCGGCTCTAATTTTGACACATTATTTTCAAATTGTTTGTTCCTCAGGGCAGAGAAACGTTTTTTAATTTGTTTTTGCAAATCTCGCCAGATAACTTTCATGGCGGGATCGCGTGTTCTTTGATATTGTCTTCTACGGATATTTTTCAGACGGATCAAAAGCTGAAGATCGTCGTCTATTATAATTGTATTGAACTTTACCTCGCATTTTGGAACTGAGACAGCTCTTGCTTCAACTATGGAAGTAGTCAGAGATTCAAGAGCATTATCGATATCATTTTTAGTTTCCAAAGGAATATTAGGATCAAAGTTATATTCCATGAATGTTTGATATTGGTTCCAATCAGCTCTATGATAATTGAAAGTAGAACTGTTGGGATTAGAAATTATTTCTTGAGATATTTCAAAAGTTACTGGAAGGTGATCCGAACCGAAGTCAGCATGGGTAACCAATTGGCTACAAAGTTGACATGAATCAGTTAAGACCAAATCAATAGTTGAGGGATTTCTGGCAGAAGAAAAGCAAGTTGGGCTGTTTGG
>JAHHFK020002319.1:0-124437 GCA_024533555.2 Aedes koreicus | reverse complement strand
GCGTAGACACGAGCGAGCTTGTCAAAAACAACTAAACTCATCACCAACAGCAGGTCATTCTCTGGCAATTGGCGGGAGGCAATCTGCTGAGCGATAAAGTTCAAAAGGCATCCAATCTGAGACCAACTGGCATGCTCCGGAGTGAGTATTTCCAGTAGAATGTTGATTATCCGCTGACGCTGCGACAATCCCAGTTCTCCGTTGAACTCCTTCTCCTGGAATGCGAGGGAAATCACATTCAACGTTTCACGAGTATCAAACTCCAAAAGCGTTCTCAGATATGGGTAGGGCAGTTCACCTTCGGGAGCGTTTTTCGAATGAATCACGGTCAGACAGCGCAGCACTTCATGCTTCACGGTGGCAATCATCTCCGGTGCAATGTCTCCGGTGGGATAACCCCGTCCGGCGAGGCAACTGGAAACGTACACAAGCAAGCAATTACCGAGATGGGGATCATCACGTTCGTGAATGATCGGAATCAAATCCGTCAGTGAAGCGGTGTAGTCTGACAGTGCTTTGGTATTGAGATACATCTGCGCCCGATAGAGCTTCTCCTTGCGGCAGATGGTGAGGACCTGGTGGAGATCCAAGCACTGCCAATCCAGTTTGAGGATGAGGTTTTCCAGCCGGTTAATGTCCCGTTTACGGAGAAAATAATCACAAAGAACCTGTGCCGCCGAGGGGGCAATCGAACTCAAATCGTCATTTTCGATGTGCCGCGCAATGATGGTCATGTAGTGGTCCGTATTGGGAAGGCGGTCGTACAGTTCTTGCCAAAGGAGGTTCCTGGAGAAAAGGACGGGGAAAAAATTATGTATTTTTAAAACATGGTGACAAATAAGTTTGCCCAATGACTTTAAGAAAGCACATTACTCATACTTACTTCTCATTGATCTCGATCAGACAGGCCACCATCGCTTCGAGGCACAGTTCCGGTGTCTTCCTGGTAGCATTCAAATATTCGTCGAACATTCGCAGTATTCGCTCCTTGGCCACTGCAAGCCGGCGATGACGACCGGCTGCTGCCCGATAGCCATCCACAGCCAGTTCGATGGCTTCTTCCCAGCGATGCATCGACGTCAGATAGGAAATCCGATCGCTCCAGGCCCTTGCACTGACTCCATGCAGACTCTTTCCGGCAAGCAAATACAGCTGACTACCTTGCGAGACGACCGTATTGTAGCAAGCCGATCCGCCAGCCAAAGCAAGAGCAGGAGACACGTTGCCCCCGGTGGCTAATCCCTTGAACTGAGCGGAATTGTACATCAACCCAACGTTGGACAGGTCGATCGATTCCAGCTCTTTATTGGTTCGAACGTCGGACAGATGAAGCATTTCCATGGTATCCAAACAAGCGATCGTCTTTGGCCCGAGCCAGTGCAAAGCTAGCAAATTATATCCCAGATGGATGTGTCGTAGGAAGATGAGTGAAATTCGTCCATTACAGTAGCTAATTTGATGGAAATATAGTTCAGCACCGCGGGCTGCTGCCAAAACCGGATCGACAGTTCTTGATGAATCAGCAGCTTGTATCAGCACCATCTGCCATGCGAGCAGTGGTAAATAATCTGGATAACCAGCCATTGGATGAAATTTGATCACCTTCAGTCTGGGACGGATCATTACAACGAAAAATTTGCTCAATGTTGCCAATGCTACCAGAGTATAGTTCTTCAACGGGTGTTCCTCGTCCCCAAGCAAAAGTGGCTCCACCGTACAAACCTCTCCACGAGCTCCACTAAACAAGCAGCGAGAATCGCATCCACGAATTCCGAGCCGTCTCGTAAAGCTCAGACTCCACACTGACCCCCCAGAATCCGAACAAAGCGCCAACGCCGGCTTGTTCGTCCATTTCAGATGCAGCACCCCAGTATTCGGTGTGATCACCTCATTCAACGTCCGAATCACATCTCCCGTTAGGGTGTCAATCATCAATATGCCTCCTCTGGCGAAACCAGCCAGCAATCTCGTATTATCCTCGTTGAATGCCAGCGCCGAAACTGCTCCTTGTGAAACTCCGTCCTGACAGCACCACTTTAATGTTTGGGAACAGTCGAACGCCAAAATATGGCCATGCGATGTCCCTACGGCAATCATCTGCGAAACCGTGCAAGACGTAGCCAACCCAGCATCTACACGCTCCACCGCGGATGTAACCTGTGCCGTAACTCCTTGCAAAACAACATGTCTCAGAATCGACTCCATTCGCACGTAGTCTTCGGCCATGGAAGGGGTTGGTGTTGACCCCAAATCTCCACCGCCGTTGCGCCCATTCGACGTCACACCGTCAACGACGGTCCTACCGAGCGCCGAAAGGCTTTCCAGATCACTATCAATTTCGCTAAGTACGCTCTCCAGCGTTGGCAGCTGGTCCACAGCGGGAATGGAATACTCTTCATCGTCCAGCTGAAATCAACGGAAATAAACACCCATAATATTACTACAACGACAAACACTCTTATCTGTAATTGCTGCAGCGCTACCCACCTCTTCAATATCCAACTGTAGTGACTCGGCCAGCAGGCTGTCGTTCGATGACCCATGATCAGATTCGAGCAAGGAGTGCAGCGATGGGGCTTTCAAGTTGTTCATGGCGGAAGATGTGTTTTTATTAACCGGATTGCCTATAGCCAGCATGCCATGGCCTCAATTAGTTTACAGAATTTAACTCCAGGATCTACAAACAATGATTATTAACTTTGGATCGGATTCGTCACTACCCTTAAAAAGAAAACACGTATTTTGATTAAATTTTCGAGATTATCGTTCTCCTCCCGTTTTTCAGCTTCTGACTTTTTGCTTTCGGTTAATTTTCTTCGCAAAAATGACATTTCTAGAGCAATATGCGTGAAGGGCTCAACGTCATTTGTAAAAAAAGCACAGAGAACAGACATTGATGTCCATATACCTTCTCTGGAAAAACGTGTGTAAAAGTTTATATGAGCAGCCACTTTACAAAGCAAGTGCAGAGAAAAACAAACAAAAAATTTAGGTTATGTGCTAGGCTTTTTATTGATAAACATTTACCTGACAGTTATCACACAACTGCAGCGCCGCCTACCAGGAGCATAACGACATACATTTGAAAAGTCGGTTTAAAGTTTTACACAAGTAGCAGACCAAAGATGAACGTCTGTTCATCTCATCGCTTGGGAAAAACGTAAGCCACATCCGCAAAATGGCAAACTGTCTACGAAACGCCACAATCCGGTTTACTCAAGTCAGTAGGATTTTCATCACCGGGCGGCCACTTGCATCATCCACGGCTGGTGATTTGGATTCGACGAGCGTAGGAATTCGACCCCAGGCTCAGGTAGGTTGGCTGCGCGTAACTACGATCGAACCGGATCTGGTTATCATAGAATTTCTGAACATTGCATAATATTGTTTCGACAGACAGCTGTAAACAGCTGATGTTCTTAACCTCACAAATGTCTGATAAAGATTTTTATTTTTAAATTAATCGATATCGTTTTTTTTTGCAGATGCGAATAAGATTGTCACATGAAGGGCAAATGAATCGGTTTGGTGCGCTGGAAGAGGTCGCCCGCATGAAATATTCGAGCTTGGAATCGCCACCGCCGGCCGATCGCTTCCAAGCTACGCCGAGTGGTCAAAATGTAAGTGCGCTGTAAATCGATAAGATATAGAATTAATATGCCACATTTATTCTAGGAATACACCACCAGCGGCAGCGGTAATCAACCATCGGAGGAACAGCTGCATCGGGTTTTTGACGTGCTGGCCAACACACTGCCAAAGCTGTTCATCCAACCGTTGGATTATTCCATCTATAATCCCAACCTGATTTTCGAAAACAACATTCGTGGCATGCGAACTGAGTAAGGATCTTCTCCGTCGCTTCTAGAGTTTATTCCATTGGATGCATATCCCTTTGATCTATTTTTCAACAGGGGACTTTACCACTACGTCAAGCAGGTCGCGCTGCTGCGAACGGTTGGGCATTTAAAATACGCCTATGTGACGCTGGAGGTGCTTAAGATCACCAAACACCCTGAAGAGAACACCATCAAGGTGCGGTGGCGGATAAAGGGTATAAGTGCGCTGAAGGTGATGTTCCAGTTTTGGAAATACAAGCTGTGGAAGCTTAAGGAGATTTTCGCCGATACTGAAGCGTGAGTAACCGACTGGTTCGGAACGTGAGGAGTCTGTTGTAAACCATTGTTTAATTTTAGGTGGTATGATGGCTTTTCTGTATTTCACGTCGGTCCCGACGGTCTTATTTATAAACACGTAGCTGACAAGGTGCGGTCCACTGATATTTCCTTCGAAGAATCGTATCTAAAATTCCCGATTTCATTTTTAGATAATGCCCGATGACGACAAGGTGGTGGATTCCCCGAAAAATGTGATTTCGCCTAAGTTAGCGCTATTCGTAGGTCTAACGGTAGAGATAAGTCCCATTGTGGGATGTGTTAATTGATAGTCGTCCCGGTCAGTAGCATAGTGGTTAGTGATACCAAGTCTCGCTTTTCTTATGAGATCGTAAGTTACTCGAGCTATTGAAGCCCTTTCTTTCTGTGTTCGAACGAAAATAGTTGCTCTGCTTGTATCGAAATATGTAACAAACTGGTATGTGGGGAAGCAGCAAAAGCCTATGAAACGATGTACTCTGTAAAATAGTTAATGAAAGAGGAGAAAAAAAAACATGTTGAAACTCTGTGCCTATGAGAAGGCATGATAATAATGCGTTGTTGGTGATGATAATTATTGATAGAGAATGTCCCTAGTTATGCTGAATGAACATATGTGCACTGCAGTTAACAGAATGTGGACTTAACAACACCTCTCCGGAGGTTATTCCGAGAGTCGCAATGACTTGACTTTTCCTCACATTATTCATCATCTCCGTAAATTCGTGGTCTTAGTCGTTTATCATCTCGGTCGATTTCGATTAAAGTTATCTACAATCGAGACTACAATGAGATCCTGCAAACAGGACGATTGAACGTCATAATCGCCAATAGCTAGCAGCCTCTCCAGCCCTTCGTCATAGATAAGAGCCAGTGTTGTTTCAGAAAATTCATTCTGTGAATCGTTTGTCGTTTCCAGTAGATCGCCACCGGAGTAGACCTGTGCGCCGATCTATTTTGAATCGGCGGCAGTGTGTATGGTAATTTGTCTTCCTCTTTGTTAAAAAATACGGGTTTTTTTCTAAAACTAAACCCGCCCCCCCTTAAAAAACCCGAAACCCCCCCGTTGGTTTCCCTGGCGTCGTTTTTTAAAAATCATTTATTTGTACAGGCTCAATCGAATCAACTTTACAGAGCCAAGTTTTCATATTTATATACATCAATTATCTTAAAACTAATGTTAAGGGGATAGAACCGATTACTCGCGGCCGTCTCGAGGTTAATAGGAATAACAATTGTATGGATGGGAAGATAGGCGGGAATTTGAAGTGTGGTTTACAAAGCACGTTTATTTTAAATTCGGATTTGGATAAAAACTTATAACTATACAACTTAAGGTTTTCTTTTGACTTTAACATTTTTGAGAATGAAAAAAAAAACACACAAACACAGAAAAAAAAACTTAAAATAAACATACAGGTTAAACTAACTACAATCTAAGGCTAATGTTAGTCAAAAACACATAAATGAGTTTCATAAACTCCAGATCACGTACAGCCAAAATATCTCGAACCGGTACATTGGGTTGTCTACCTCGAGCCCGATGGGAATCATAAAGCTCAGATCTGACTCCACGATGCTCGGCACATGACCAAATAATGTGATCTGCGTCCTGGTAACCTTGTCCACATTCACAGAGACTGCTGTCGCTCAGCCCAACTCGGTATAAATGAGCGTTCATAGAATAATGATCGGACATGAGGCGAGACATCACACGAAAGAAGTCTCGACCCACATCCATCCCTCCAAACCAAGATTTCTTCGACACCTTTGGGATGATAGAATGTTGCCATCGCCCCAAATCTCCTTTACTCCATTTATGCTGCCAGCTGACGAGTGACTGTTGACGAAAAATAGTAAAAAATTCATTGAAGGCGATTTGTCGATCATAAATATCGCCTTCTATAGCGCCCACCTTTGCAAGGAGTCCGCTTTCTCATTGCCCAGAATTGAACAATGAGAAGGGACCCATACAAAGGTGATGATAAAATAACGCGAAGATAAAGCACTTAGAAGCTCCTGTATTTTCATGAGAAAATACGAGGAGTGCTTTACCGGCCTCAAGGAGCGAATAGCCTCTATAGAACTGAGACTATCTGTGAAAATGTAATACTGATCCGGTGTTAGTGAGGCAACAATTTCTAGCGTAAAGTGTATTGCCGCTAATTCAGCGACATATACGGAACAAGGAGCTTGAAGTTTACGATTGGCGCTATAAATTTCATTAAATATACCAAAGCCTGCTGACTCCTCTATCAATGATCCGTCAGTGAAGAACGATTTAGTGGAATCAACTTGGCCAAACTTTGCAGCAAATATCACCGGAGCAATCATAGGACGATGATGCTCTGGGATTCCATGAAGCTTCTGCTTCATGGATAAATCAAAATGAACCGAATTATCGAAATCGGAGAAGCAAACACGATTGGAAATATTCGGCGAAGGGCTGACATCCTGTGTTATGTACAAGTGGTACAAAGTCATGAAGCGAGTTTGAGGATTCAACTCGAGAAGCTTCTCAAAATTTTCGATTACCTGGGGGTTCATTACTTCAAACCTGGTGAGGAGCCGGAAAGATAACTCTGTAAACCGATCCGAGAGTGGCAACATGCCAGCCAGCACTTCAAGACTCATGGTGTGAGTCGAGTGAATGCAACCTAACGCGATACGAAGACACCGATATTGAATACGTTCCAGTTTTATGATGTGCGACCGAGCCGCTGACTGAAAACAAAAACTACCGTATTCTATAACCGACAAAATCGTTGTCCGGTACAACGTTAGAAGATCTTGTGGATGAGCTCCCCACCAGGTCCCGGTAATTGTGCAGAGAAAATTGACCCTCTGCTGGCACTTTCGCTTCAGATACTCAATATGGGATCTCCAGGTGCACTTAGAATCGAACCAGACCCCAAGATATTTAAATGACATAGAATGAGTTATCGGCTTACCCCAAATTTGAAGCTTCGGTTGTGCAGGGTTATGCTTCTTAGAAAAAACTACCAACTCAGTTTTCTCCGTAGAGAATTCGATACCTAGCTCTAGAGCCCAAGTAGACAAATTGTCTAAGGTATCCTGTAAGGGTCCTTGCAGATCGACCCCATTGGGTCCCGTGACAGACACTACGCCGTCATCTGCAAGTTGTCTCAACGTACAGTTGTCACTTAGACAACCATCAATGTCTTTGACATAAAAATTATACAAAAGGGGCTTAAACATGATCCCTGGGGGAGACCCATGTAGCTAAATCGGGAAGCTGTAGAGGTTCCATGAGAGAAGCTCATATGTTTCTCTGACAGCAAATTGTACAAAAAATTATTCATTAATGGTGAAAAGCCACAAGCGTGGAGTTTATCTGAAAGAACTTCAACAGATACTGAATCAAAAGCCCCCTTGATATCCAAGAATACAGAAGCCATTTGCTCTTTTTTAGCAAAAGCTAACTGAATATCTGTGGAAAGCAACGCGAGGCAGTCGTTCGTTCCCTTACCCCTACGGAAACCATATTGAGTATCTGAAAGCAGGTTGTTCGTCTCAACCCATTTGTCCAGACGGAAAAGGATCATTTTCTCCAACAACTTTCGAATGCAGGATAACATCGCGATGGGTCGATAGGAGTTGTGGTCGGACGCGGGTTTACCAGGTTTTTGAATGGCAATAACTCTCACCCGTCTCCAATCATCCGGTACAATGTTGAGAGCCAGAAACTGATTAAACAAGTGCAACATGCGCCTCTTAGCGACTCTGGAAGGTTCTTAAGCAAGTTGAACTTGATCCTATCAGCCCCTGGAGCCGTATTGCCACACGAAAGGAGTGCGAGAGAGAACTCTACCATTGAAAAAGGTTTGCTGTTCTCATCTATCGAATTCGTGGTTTCGCGAGAAATCATCCGTGCCGGCACAGAATCTGGACAAACTTTTCGCGCCAACTTGAGGATCCATTGGTCCGAATACTCCTCGTTCTCGTTGTTCATAATTCTGTTACGCAATCTTCGCGCCGTGTTCCAAAGGGTATTCATCGACGTTTCATGCGATAGCCCGTCCACGAATTGTCGCCAGTAACCGCGCTTCTTGGCCTTGATGAGGCTCTTAAATTCTCGTTCGAGAGCCGTGTACCTTTCGAAGTGCTCAGGTGTTCCACGTCTACGAAAAACTTTGAACGCGTCGGACTTTTTGCGGTAAACCTCGGTGCACTGTTGGTCCCACCATGGAGAAGGAGGTTTCCAACGAAATGACTTTCCTGGAACTGGTCGAGTTTGAGCTTGAAGCGCGCTGTCTAAGATCAGGTTGGAGAGGAAGTTATATTCCTCCAGCGGTGGAAGCTCTTCTACCGTTGTTACGGCTTCATCTATTGCTGTCTTGAACCTTGTCCAATCGATGTAACGGGTAAGATCATAAGTGACGTTGATGGATTCCGGCGGAGTGAGCCCGGTGGCAACCGAAATTTTAATAGGCAAATGATCACTACCGTGGGGATCCTGGATCACATTCCACGTGCAGTCCAACGATAATGAATTCGAGCAAAGTGTGAGGTCTAACCTACTGCCAAGTGAGGATGGACCAGCCAAGCGTGTAATTTCTCCATTGTTGAGAACGGTCATATTGAAGTTGTCACAGAGGTCATATATCAAAGAAGACCGGTTGTCATCGTACAGTTCTCCCCAGCCTGTACCGTGAGAGTTAAAATCTCCCATGACCAACCGCGGAGCAGGAAAAACCGAACAAATATCTGAAAGTTGGTTTTGGTTTATTGAGGCTCTAGGAGGAATATAAACGGAAGCAATGCAAAGGCTTTTATTTTTAATAACAGCCTGACATGCGACAACTTCAATACCTGGAATTGGAGGAAAATTCACTCTATAGAAGGAGTAGCACTTTTTGATCCCCAAAAGTACTCCTCCTCCACGTGAATCCTCACGATCAAGCCGAATAATGTTGAAATCGTGAATCGGAAGATCGGGATGATTTCGGGTGAAAGCCATGTTTCACAAAATGCGAATGCATCACAACCGGTACTGTGAGCTAAAAATTTAAATGATTCCAATTTAGGAATAAGACTTCGACAATTCCACTGCAGAACAGTGATCAAATCCCCGACCTCTTTTGGCAAATTATCCATCGAAGGAAATGATAGCTGCAAGGAGGGGCCACTTTGATGTTAATTTCTTCAAAAAAGTTTTCACAGTGGGAAGCATTGCCATAACAATGCCTTTAAGAGGGTCAGACATTTCGAGGTACTTGAAAATCCCTTCCACAATATCATCAAATGAGAACAGCCCAGATGAAGAGGGGGCTTCTGTTCTTAAAATTGGGGCATCAGGGGTTTTGGATGTCCCCGGTAGAGATGGGAAATCCTGTGTGTAGTTGGCACTACGAAAACCAGGAGGATTCGGATTATCCTTCTTTACACTGCTCTTTGAATTGGGCATGTTGATTTGGGGCTTCTGTTCAGCTACTTTCCCTGCTCGGATGCGTCTTCGCTTCCGTGAAGCACCTTCCGGATAGCTGAAAGATGTCCCCTCCTCAACCAAGTCCAAATCAGACTCGTCATCTGACAGAGGAGCAAAAGGATTTGTATTGATATCGGGTGGCGAGGCTTTCTTAAGCATTTCTGCAAAAGATTGCCTTGAACGTTGTTTCAGAGAACGTTCCAATTTTTCCCCACGTTGTTTGTACGCCGGGCATGACGAGAGAGCATGGGGAGGAGTTCTCTTGCAGAAAACGCATTTTAGTGTGTTATCTGCACAGGGACCAGCCTCATGTTTCTCCCCGCAAGTTGAGCAGCGTGCCTTGTTGCCGCAATGGGAGGCCGTATGCCCCATCTGCTGGCAGTTTTGGCAGATCATTACCCGGGGTACAAATAACCGCACAGGTAGCCGAAGTTTTCCCAGCTCTATGAAGTGAGGAAGGGCAGAGCCAGAAAAGGTCACCCGAAACGAGTCTTTTTTCTTACCCTCGCTGTGCGATATTTTAACAAGTTTTCTTACTTCCAGTATCTGAACTGGGGGGAGCAGAGGGTTCTTGAATCGGCCAACCGCTCGCTTCTCCAAAATTTCAGGGCACAGACTCGCCTCTGTAACCACTCCTACAATCTCCACATCACGAGCTGGAATATAAACTCGATATTCCCGTGTAAAATGCTGGAAGGAAGCAATCTCATTAGCCTGCTTCAGGTTAGAGACCACAACACGGAGTTTATTAAATTTTACTTTCGTGATCTCTGTCACGGCTGAGAATCGCTTCGTCAAATCAGTAGTAATTTGGTACACATTCAAAGGTTTCTTTTTGGGCTGAAAGTAGACAACCCATGGACAGACCGAGTCAATTGGATACGATTGCGGTCGGTATTTTGTTTGTGCCTCCCCATCATCAGGTGGCAAAGGCACTTTTTCAGCCAAACCGTCCATGTCGAAGAAACCTCTTCAACATGCACGATTTGCCTTACTCGTGGGAGCGTTGAACGCCCCCAAAAATTTAAATCACACACAAACACAAAATATGAGCACACACAAATTAACGCTAAACTCTAGTGGGATGAGAGACAAGGTAAAAAACTTAACTAATATTACTGATCTGTTGCTGCTGCTGCTGCTGCTGCTGACGCACCGTATGCCTGAACGTCGCACTTCTATGCGGGCAGCGGGGAGCGGTGCGCTGCGTGGGTGTACGGGTGTATCCGATTGCCTTCGGGTGCACTCGCTCAACGATGTCGGATGACCGTTGGCGATGTAGTAGTGTATCGCTGGTTAGCGTCACCACGCGGAGATGAAACGAAAATGAGCGGGATAATTCGCCAGCAAGCACTGCTTTCCTCACCCCCCCCCCCCACAACCCCCCCCCCCCCTAAAAAAAACAATCCCACCCCCCCAACCCCCAAAAACCCCCCCCTTTCTCCCCCCCCCTTTTCCCTTAAAAAAAAAAAAAAAAAACAACCCCCCCCACACAAAAAACTTTTCCTCCCCCCCCCCCAAAAAAAACCCATTCTTTCAAAGTCAAACACTAATTAAATAATTTTTTTCCCTCTTCGGAAGGGTAGGGTCACAGAACGGAAGTATATCTTGAACGACAAATACTGATGAATGTTGAGTGCTCTTAGTCGCGACATCTTGCGGTTGAAGTCACACATTTTACATGGAAAATAATTTAATTTGTTCCAAGCTTAGACAACATTTTTAGACCTGCTAGTATAAAGAAGCAAGGTACTTACATGAAGGTTTGTTCCTCGTGGAACGAATATGTAAATATAAATAAATAGATGTTTTTAATGAGTTGATCTAAATTAGACTTCTCTGACTTTTCTATTGTGTGAATAAGAAATACGATGTGTACGTACATCGATTTTTTCATACTATATATATCACACCCCATCACCTCACACTTGGCATTTGGAGAGGTCTATGTTCAGATTATAATACTTCTTTTGAATTAACAAACCCCTGTTTTATTCCATCACTTTGACAGCTGATTTCATGGTTGAAAATAATAAGCCATTTGATTTAACACGTATAGCCTGCCACGTTTGTAATAGTGACAACTTGCGGTGTGAAATCAATCAAAAGCATTTCCAGTCAGAATGGAATGAACGAAATTCTCAACATGCATTTGACTAAGGAGCGTGGAAACTTGCAAAACTTTGCAGCGCTTCCTTCTGGCTAGTAGATGAGCAAGTTCTGGCGATATTTTGCGAGCCAGACGCGCAATCGCGAGAAAACGCACGAGATAGAAAAAAACAAGAAAAAATCTTGAATATCCCAATAAAATCATTTTGGTTCGAATCGTGTGCTTTATACTGCCGTTGATAGTATTGCCTACAAAGAAGAGAGGCACGTGAATGCAGTACGAAGCAAATTTCATAAAAGGGGACGGGCTTCAGTTATAAAACCTGACACCGGCAACCCGTTTGTGAGGACCCGGAAAGGGAAAACCATATTTTCAACCTGTTTATATGCAAATTTGTATGGGAGCAAAAGTAGGTCAGTTTTAAGTAAAAATTGAACTACTGATACTAATAGCACTTAATTGAAATTTTTATCCAGATTATTTGTAAGTTTTTCTAATCAAATGGTGTATAAATTAAGTCATTCTTTTCAGTCAAACAAGAGGTATTAGCGTTCAAAAACCTTTCCCTTTTGCGTAACGCTCTCATTTTTCAAAATTTTGAAATGACACCCGGTATAGAAAAGAGAAACGTAGTCCTACGTTAAAAAAATAGTATTCATACACCCCTCTATGGGACTTTGTATGGTAGTTAACTGTCACTTAATCTTTTTACTGTCATTTAATAAACTTATTTTATTTTATTTGAAAATTGTGATAAATCGTCTATGTGATCGCTAAAAATGATTTTGTGCTCACAAAATAAATCCAATTTAACGGAATATTAAAACCGACATTTATTTATTGAATCAACAACCCAATTTCTGAAACCGATGTATGCATTTCAGCATTAGCCTTAATTTAAAAATTGTAGCTCGGAAAAATTACGTTCCATAGAAAAACTGTTTAACAGCAAGTTGTAGTGAATAATGAACCTAATTGAAAAAAATTAACACCGAGGAAACACTTTTTTTTTTGTGCAAACAATTTGATAACACTAAATTTTAAGTAACTCAACCCCTCTTTTATTCTCTTAATTTTTTGTGAATAAAATTGAAGATATTAGAATAGATATATTATAAGATATTGAAATGTCGGCATTGGCATCTTATCGTTTGTCTTAACCTATTATCGGTAGGGGAGTAAATTAAACCGTGAAGTTTTTTTCGCGAAGCGGGTATCTGGAACATGAAGTACCTTTACGCAAAATCTCAGAACTTAAGGACTTTAGTACCCGCATGACGATAAGACATGCAGAAGCCTACATAAATTAAAAAAAAATCAGTTGGGTAGTCTCTTAGCCTTGGCATGGATTATTTAAAACTATCGGAAAACTGCAATACCTCTTTTAATTTGTTCAAACCTTTCAGCGGAATCTCCTCATAAAAATCTTTGAAGTGAGTTAAGTTATTTCTTTTTAATTAAGTATAATTAAAAAATAAATTAATATAATTGCTTATTCTTTGAAGTAAATGTGTGTTTCGTCTACTATTTGCAATCCTTCCCAGTTCCTAGTAACAGAGGTGTCTGAGTACTAAGTTATCTCGGTGATTGGAAATGTAAGTCTCACAGAAAACTTATGGAAACACTGTCAAATACACGCAAACGCAAACGCAACGTATCTATTATGGGCGGGCCTTCAAAATGAGAGGTATGTTCTTGGATATTAAAACCAACTGTTTGGCAAAGGTAATGGTTTTGTTCAAAATGGGTTTGAAATTCAAATTTGACTCTTAATTTCTTGATCAGCAACTGGGGTATTGAACTTGTGTGGATTCGACATTTCATATGGTCGTAGCTAAAATGATCTACAAATGTTTCATATAACGTTTTAGGGAATTCTGCCGACGAAAAGAAAAGTCGAAAAATTAATTTAAAAGGGCAGACAAAAATTCAAGCTAAAACAAAGTTTAGCAATATATAAAATATAATATTAAAATGAAGATACATAAAAACTCTAGCAGCTTTTGCTGTTTTGCGAATCGCGGTTCGGTACAGCAAGAGATTGAGATCTATTGGCATTAATTCACCGTTCTCTATATTGCACACGAATTGCTTTCCCAACTGCTTATTGTAGTGACGTCATCTGCGTTTTTGTTATACCTTACGAGTGTGATTTAGAACCCTTGATTTTTGTTGTTATGACATTTCTCGACGTATTTTTTCGAGACTCAAGCACGGAAAAACAAAGAATAATGCCGGGGGAAACCTGTGTTATTTCGAATTGATTTAGCACATTAGCATCCAACCATGTTTCTTTTTTTGGATTGGCTAAGAGATACGTGAATTATAAATGTATTAAGAATAATTCATTACAGAATTCGTACTTCTAGGGGCGTTGAAAACAGGCAGAATTGGTTGTAGTTTATTGGTTCGAGTGTTCACGATAGCAACCGTATATTCGTGTGCTCCGAACATTTTATTCCATCAGATTGTGAAAATGTTTCCAACAATTCAAAGGTGTTAGTATTAATAGTATTTTTTTGATAAGATTATCACAGAATAAGATGGAAAAATCACAAAATGAAGTGTTGTTGTTTTTTCTTCCAGTAACCAGAGCATACTGTGATGATCATATGGCAGCAAATATACCACTTATACCAGTTGATTTGACGTTTCTTCAACACTATAAAAATAGAATGAGTGGAAACAAATAAAATCTAGATACTTTTTAAACAACAAAATTTTTCACTTTTCGTGTCATTGAATCGCTCTAAGTTGCCCTTCCGTTCCGTGGAAAAAAAAAAAAAAAAAACCCCCCCCCCCAAAATCTTTAAAACCCAATTAAACCCCAAAAAAATAAAAAAAACCCAAAAGATTTTCAAAAAATTTACACAAATCTATTGGAAATTTTCCCCCGCATCAAATAAAAAAAAAAAAATTTTTCTTTACCCAGTTCAAACTATTGAAAATAACCAAAATATGAGGTGATGTCTTATAATGCCAATTTTCCAGAGTAAATTTACTAAATGAACTCAATTTTACTATCACAGATTTCAAATGTAAGCAAGGGAGGTCTCATGTGCAGCAGTGAACGATATAAAAGAGGTAGACCTCCGCAAATTTACTCATTCGTGTTGCAGTACTGGAGCTGTGCGGAGCATCGAGCCAGTATGGATTGGCAGCTGGCGCCGGGCGATAGCATGTACCCTGGAGGGTGCACTAGCTTCATTCAGCTGAGCGGCAAGAGGCCAATTTGGATTTGGCAGTTGGCTGTGGCAAGCACCATAGAAAGTGCACTGACGACTTACCAATTGGTCAGGTAGCTGATTGCACTGCAGTCTGTTGTTGCCAAGCCATTGGCTAGGCAACCGTTGCTAGGCAGCCATACATTATGCTGTGGTGTGCTAGGCAATCGGTTGCTTGGGCAAATAATGTCTTTGTGTCGGCTGGCTGGTGGGTGCAACCACGAGGAGCGAATTAAGGTGCTTATGTGTGTGTGTGATTTTTGGTAGACATCTTTTGGTAAGGCGCAGAGAGGGTTTTTAATTCAAATGTGGACGATTCGTTTAAAAATACCATACACGCCGCCGCCGATTCAAAACAGATTGGCGCACAGGTCTATCACACTCGCAGCACGATCCGCAGACGTTAAAATGTAAGTAAATATAATTATAGTTCTATTCTACCTTATGTGGTTGTATTTAATTCTACACATGTCTCTGTGCCGTTTTTATGTTCTCTGTCATAGAACTCTGTTTTGTATTTCTTTTTAATTATTGGTACAATATATTGTGTTTATTATTCCTTATAACGTTTAAGGTATGGATACAAGAAAATTTTACGGCCCTTAAATGACGATCTAAAAAAAACTCGAAAGAGATGATGGTGCGCAAATGATACTCAATGATGGGTGCTGCTTTACACTGCGAGCTGTGCTTTGCCACGTATTAGGTGATTCGTTGGCTATGCATGACATTTTTGAGTTAACGGGTACAGGATCAACACTTTTCTGCAGAGCGTGTTATGCAAACCGGAATGTGATGAAAACTGGAATGATCGGAGACCACTTTCGACATAGAAGCCGAGAATCCATTCAGCAGGACCTGGATGCAATGAAGCAAGGAATCAAGCTTCCTAAGGATTGTGGGATAGTAAGAGAATGTACGTTACATGAACTCAAATATTTTCATCTAGCTGTAAATAACACATTCGATCCCATGCATGATTTGTTGGAAGGCATCGTCAAATTAATCATACAACTTATTCTTAACATATTAGTCAATGATTGGAACGTGCTAACCGAGGATAACCTCGACCAAATAATAACAGACTTTAAGTACGGTATAACAGAGAGTCGTGATAAACCGTCGGCAAATTTCAAAGCAGCCAAACTTAAACAAGCAAACAGTATCAATCAATCGGCTGCTCAGACATGGCTCCTTCATAGAGCATTTTCGTTCATGTTTAACCAGTTTTTGCACTTCAATTCTCTCTTGATTGACATAGTCAGTTGCCTCCTCAAAATCACATATTACACATTTTCTAACAAGTTAACGAACGTCCACGTCTATGATCTGGACAGTCAAGTAGCCAATACATTACACACTATCCTGAAACAATCCATACAGAAGAACCAGTTGCATGCTTTTCGAAAACAAGTTTCGTGAGTCTAAGCAAATATCTAAAATGTGCGGTAACTTTAATAGTTCTCTAAATCAATTTATTGAATTGAATGCATTTAAAAGTGCTCTAAGGCTCAAAAGGTCCATGAATTTCTTCTATGGGGATCTTATTGGACACCTGAGTATCACAAAAGAGTTTCAAATAAGTCCACTAATAATGTTGAATGAGGACTGCATGCAGAGAATAAACTACTTTAACCACAATTTCCATGTTCATGACGTGACTCATCTGGATTGGCATGCAGGAGGGCCGAATATTCGGCCCGGATCATTAGTATTTTATACTGATGGCTCTAAACAAGACAGTATGGTAGGTGCTGGAATAACTGGCCCTGGAATAAACTTTTCGGTGTCTATGGGAAAATGGCCCACGGTATTTCAGGCTGAAATATATGCTATCCTAGAATGTGCAGCAATCTGTATTAGAAGGAATTACAAAAATGCAAATATAGGCATCTGTTCAAATAGTCAAGCAGCGCTAAATGCTTTAAAATCAAAAACTTATACGTCAAAACTAGTTTGGGAATGCTAAGGCTTTTCACTCGGTCTTCTTGTGCAGCAGGACGGCCCAAAAAGGACAACACTCTAAGAAATGTTCACATCGGAAAAGTTTAATCAGCTCTGCGTCGTTGCGGATGGCCAGCTGCATGTGACGTGGTATGATTTTAGTCTACTTGTTGTCGCGGGTTGGCATTTCCTGCCATATCGAGCATTTCACCGGCCAGGTATTCCATCACCGCAGCGAAGTAGACGGCGGCTCCGGCACCAACGCACTCGGTGTAGTGCCTTTCCAGAGCAGACGGTGAATGCGACCGAGTGGGAGCTGCAAGCTGACTGCTAATTTGTCACGGCCAGACTTGTTACTTGGCGATAGAGTCGGTCGATTGTTGGCTTGACGGTACGTAGCCGAGCGCTGACTCAACAACTTCGAGATCGCTGAAATACTGAAGGAAAATTCGAACGTGTCCCCCTTTAATATCTTTTCCTGATGCATAGGATACGCTCCTTACTTAAATATGAAGTCTGTGCTAGGAAAGTACTGTGTAAATTTACTCTGAAAAAATCGACATTATAAGACATTACCTCATATTTGCGTTACTTTCAATAGTTTAATGCTATGGATCAATAGATTTAAATATTGGAATCGAAGCGTAGAAAATGTCCCGATCGATTGGTGCAAACATTTCGGAAGTATCCTTCGTAAGTTTCTTTCGCAGTCTGTACTGCCTCATTGCCTCATGCTCCCGTTTCTTCTTCTTTGTAAATATCTCGTGACACGAAGTGTAATATGTAATTCAACTCTCCCCCATTCCGGACTCTTCCTCTTCGAAATGATCCTGGTGGATTAATAAGTTCTCAATGCCGAGAAATTTGCGCAAAAAGCAATTGTTTACGGGCTCTTATGAAAACTCTTTGTCGAACATACCACTATTGATATATATATACTAGCGTTAATAGCATAGCCAAGATAGAAGGGAGTCATGAAAATGCAGAGCGAAGCAAATTAAATAATAGGGGACGGGCCACAATTGAAAAATCAGACACCGGCGACAACGCAAAGTTATTTTGAAGAAGAAGACGACATTTGCTACCCTTTATCTAGGGCCGTGTTAGGGAAAGCAAATTTTTGAACCTGTTGATATGCAAATTTGTATGGCAGCAAAAGTCGGTCATTTTTAATTGAGTGATTTAACTGCTTATACTTATGCAACTTTTTCAAATTTCAATGCAAAAAATTTGTGTTTTCTGATCAAATATTATTCACGCCGTATGAATAAAGTCATTCAGTTCAGTCAAACAAGAGTAATTAGCGTTTAAAAACCTTTCACTTTTGCGTAACGCTCTCATTTTTTTTAAATTCTGAAATGACACCCGGTATAGAAAAGAGAAACGTAGTCCTACGTTAAAAAAAAAACTATAAAATAATAATAAGGTTCTCGGTAATTGAATATGTTGGTGTGGCGAGCTGTTCGGCTTTTTTAAGGATTGTTCAGTTAATTTTGAAGATCAGTTCGCTGATTTTTGACATGTCACTAAAGGTTATGTAGTACCGAGGAATCGGTAGTTGCTCAGCTGTTGAAAAAACGGTCTTTTTTTTACTGAGCCCGGTAAAAATAATTAAGGCTCGAAGAGAAGTGTTTGACGTTAAAGAATATTCAACGAATGTTCGGTTCAGTATTATAAATAAACGATTTTTTTCGGTTTCTTGTTGGTGTGGTTCGGTAGAAAATTGAACCGAGTTCGGTGTTATTTTCTAAGTGTGAAGATAAAATTAATCGTCCAGAATCGCTCAGACATGAACCTTCTCGTCAAGTTCCCAAGCGTGTTCGTGGCTTCAATAAATGTTCTCAGCGGACACGAAGATAGTTGTCAGTAATATGAATTTATTTTTATAAATTAAAAAATAAAACATAACCATTCCCCTACCAAAAACCCACCCCCAAAAATCCCTACCCTTCACATGAGCATGAGCATGATTGACCGCCCGAGGTTGCTACTCCGTTGTTGCCAGATCAGCTGTTATTACACAGAGAACCAACAGATGATGCTTGGGACTAACATACATCTTCAATGTGTAAAAACTGGTGATCCCAAACTAAGGCAATACCGGCGCCGGCCTCGCCCGAATGCAGGTCAAGTAGGGAATGGGTAGGAATATGTTGACGTGATACTCGCTTTATTGGAAGCCGCGGAATCCACTGCACTTCCACGAGAAATCACTGGGATTTTGGATAACAGGATTGGGTGGCAGCAGGGTTCGTTTTGGTTAACGACAAGCTGTTAGGTGTAATTAGGACCGATTTCCGATTTGAACCGATTTAAACCAACAGTAAGGATGCTATTGGGGCCACTCACAAAGTGTGGTTGTGGTGTTTCATTGGGAAAACAAAGTGATTTTTAATAATGCTGAAAAGCCGATTTTTACCGGTTTAAACCAACAGTAAGGATGCTATTGGGGCCACTCACAAAGTGTGATTGTGGTTTTTCATTGGGAAAACAAAGTGATTTTTGATAATGCTGAAAATCCGATTTTGACCGGTTTAAACCAACAGTAAGGATGCTATTGAGGCCACTCACAGAGTGTGATAGTGGTATTTCATTAGGATTTCATCTCAACGCTGGAGAGCCAACTTGGACCGATCTACACCAACAGTACGGATGCCGCTGGAGTCCCTTACAAAATGGGACAGTGATTTATTTGCTCCAAGATAGGGTGGCCCGACGAGCATGACGAACGAATAATTTGGATCACAATTAATAATGTACCTCACCACCGACCGATCTTACCCGGCGAACCACGACTTCCGATGCTCACTCGATCACTCGCGCAACGAACAATAGGCAACCGAAACAATAGGCAAAACGCTACGCCCGATAACAAAGTATCGACACAACCGATTCAACCGATGGTCGACGCAAACCTATTAAAAGTAAATATTATTAATATAGATACATAATGGGTAACAATTACCTGTCCTGCTCCTCGTCCTTGAGAGCACTTACTACCTCACTACCGAGTATTAGATATTGTCTTCAAAATTTGGTAGAAATAAATTATATGTTGCAACATTTTTCCTTCATTTTTCTCCGACGGAGTTTCAACAGGATGATTATTTCTCTCACTATCAACGATCACATTTTCGTCAACACCCAATAATTATCGCCAAACAATCTATTTCACTTATTTCTACTCGGGATCATCCAGACACTATACAACTGTCAGCACTTTTTAGTCGGGCTAAAGTGACAATCCGAAAAACGAAAACAATTTTCCCACCGCCGTCGTCGCACTTACACACACACACACACACTGAAATTCGGTTTCTCACCCGAACGCACTCTTCACGACACGACGCACGCGAAAACTACGGAGGGACGCCGGCGACGCGGTTTTTCCCGGCACACTGCTGTTGTCAAACATTCGGAGGGAAAAACTTCCCCACAGCAGCAGTTTGATCGAACCACTCGATTTCTGAATCCAGCTCGAGACGTCACCACACTGTCCTTTTACTTTTCACTTCATACGATCGAAAAAAAAAAAACACACACACACACACACACTTAGCGATAAGACCTCTGCACTTTTTTCCCCCTAATTACATGTTTACAAAACACCTGAAAGAAACTCCTGTTTATCAATGTGGGAGAGTCATCCGTTTTCACAACAAAACAACCGGCCAGTGTGTTGGTGCCATCACAAATCGATCCCACGGCGATAGTATTGGTGCCAACTAGCCGCTAATCGTTGGTCGCGCAAAAAGGCAACATCAACAGGAAAACGACAGCAAAGAAGCCTTCCAAGAGAAGTGAGCTCCCCGAAATGATTCAATCATCATTTTCGTCCCGGATCGGGCACTTTTCACGACAATTTCAACTCTCTCCACTGCACCGGTTATAGCACTTCACTTTACCGCCGCTGCCGAAATGGTTCAGCCCCGGTTGATACGTTTTTTTCCGCGATTGATCGGACCGTCCGCAAACACGCGCCATTTTTCCTCTCCGTCACTCCCCCCAAATCCCTCTCCCCCCCCCACACCCCCCCAAAAATAACCCTTAACATTTTAACTTATAGGTTTAATTTACCTATAAACCTCTACTGGATTGCACACCTTCATCCCCCCCCCGTTCTTTGTTTGTGTTTTCCTCCTCACTTCTCCCCTCCCCGCCCCCTATAATACACAAAAAAAATAACCCCCCCTCAAAAACCCCCCCCTATCCGCCCACCCCGCGGTAAGGCCCTTCCCCCCGTCCCCCCCCGGGGAGTTTTTTTTCCGGGCGCGACGGTGACCCTCCCAAGGTCCCTGCTTTCCCCCATTTTTTTTTGACGTCTTTGCTCCTTCCCCGGTGCGTCTTCCCTCTTCTATGACCGTGCTCCTACCCCACCCCCCCCGTGGCCCTTCGTCACCAGGTTTAACTCTGCATTCACGCGCACCTCGCCGCGCATCTTCACGGCGCTTACCAGCTAGCTTCACTTCACGATCTTTGAGTTCCAAGCTGTGTTCGTCGAAGTTGGATTTGCGCCCATACATCACCTCTTCGGTGTCTGTGGTACTTGATAATTCTGCCTCTGTGAGGATTTCAACGGAATTTGCTTCGATGGCGGCTATTTCCCACGGGCTGGCTTCTTCGTCGAAAGGTGCATCGTTGCCGGAGTAGAGCCTTGAGGAAGGATCCGCGATATTTTCCTTTCCACGAATATATTCGATATCATAGCTGTATGGGCTTAGCCTCAATGCCCATCCCTCGGCGCGTGTTAAAGCCCTTTTTGACTCCTCTCTTGTCCGATTGAGGATGAATGCGACCCTTTGCGCATCTGTGCCAAAACAGCTCCAAGTGCGACAGGTGATGCATCAGTGTAGATGACTGTTTTATCACTTTCGGAGAAGAAACCGAGTGATACGGTGCATTCAATGATCCGTTGCTTAATCAAATTGAACTCTCTTTTGCCCGGCACCCCAAGTCCACGTTTTGAATGTAGTGGCTGCTCAAAGTGGGCTTGAGACGTCGGCGAAATTCATCAGGTGCGGACTGAGGAATGATGCTAGCCCTAAAAAACTTCTCAGCTCCGAGAGAGTTGCTGGTTCTCTGAAACGGCGTATACTTTTTATCTTCTCGCTATCTACATGGAATACATGGACGCTATCCAGCGTCGAGTTCATGACCAAGGAACTTTATTCTGGTCCGATCGAACTCGCACTTACCTGTATTTAGGGTCAAATTGTTTGCCTTCAGTATCTGCAATACTTTAGCAACGGTTGCCCGAAGTTTCTCTAGCGTTTCCGCGAAGATGAGGACGTCATCGATGTAGACGATGATGTTGTCGACTTCCATCAGGATCCGTGTCATTTCGCGTTGAAAAACTTCCGGCGCGCAGTTCACGCCAAACATAAGTCTGGTGAACCTATACATGCCATCTTCGGTTAGAAAGGTGGTCAAGTCTCGCGATTCTTCGGCAAGTTCCAAGTGATAAAAGGCATTGCTTAGATCAAGCCTAGAAAAGTATCTCGATTCATGAAGCTTGACCCTCATTTCGTCGAGAAGGGGGAACCGAAAGTATTCGCGGTTAATAGCTCTGTTCGGTGCCCGCATATTAACGACTAACCGAAAGTCGTTCTTCCCCTTGGATACGGCGGACATGCCGCTAATCCAGCTTGGTGCGGAAGTTACCTCCTCGATTATACCATGGGTTAGCATGGAGCATGAGTCGGGCACCTTCCCTGTAAGCAGCATAGGGGTGTTTGTTTAATACAAAACAGTAGCACGAGTCAACAAACCGTTTGTTTGTTTTTGCTTACCTGAAAACTGCTGGTACATTGTATTATGCGCTTTTCACGGGTGGGACGGTTTTGTCGATACTAAGTCTGACCTTCACGCCAGGCATTTTGGGAAATTGTTCCACCTTATGGGCAGTTTCGCAGTTGTTGATTGCGTTTCCAACCTGTAGCAGACCCATGTCACTAGCCGTGTATCGCCCTATGAGTGACCTGCTTCCTTGTGGTACGACGTGGAAGGTCGCTGTCAAGGATGGTCTGATGGAATCTGGTAGAGTTATTACCGCCCGAAAAACGCATTCAATGGTCATCGGCGCAAGAGAGCCGTAGCCACACAAACCCCCATTTCTTTTTTCCCGTCATGATTAATTTTGCCCTGCCAGAATGAGCCTCTTCCTTCAAATGCCCCCAGTCATTTCCACCAATGACGTTTACGTCGGCGCCAGAGTCGATAAGGAACCGTATGGGACTAGACGAACCAATACAACAAACAATTGTAACGCCTTCTAGGGAATGGCGTTGACCTGATGGCTGACCCCCTAGAGAGAATTAGATATGGTATTTTAAGTAAGAATATTGATGACCAGAGAGTAAAGATTCTTTATTCAAGAAATAATTCACGTTTCGAAAACTACAGAGGGAGAGAAATAGGAAAAAAGAAAAACGATTGAAATTGATCGGGAAACGATTCATACCTCTCTATAACGATCATCGTCCTTAAACTTCGTAACGTTGGAGTTTCGTCCGTCCTGCACCATGTTGACCCGTTTCTGTTCGCAAGCCGCTTCAAAATGTCCAAGTTCTCCGCACGCGTTGCAAGTCCTGCCAATTGCTGGACACCTTCCGTATCGGTGGCGGAATAGGAAACAACCCTGGCATCGGCGTCCTTTAGAGGGTTGGTTCGCTTCGGCCCTGCGGTTTTTTTGGCTGGGGGTCCTCTGGATGATCCGCCATTCTTGGCTGCGTATTTGCGCTTTCCCTGTTCACGAGACGGTAGTTGACGAGCGTTCCGGACCTCAAAGACGGATGCTTCATCGTGCCGGCTGTGCTCAGTTCGGAACGCCTCGTCCCGTGTAGCGGAATGCACGATAAAACTGGTCTCGTACCCGAAAATTTTAGCCTGTCTTACCAGATCCTTGTTCCTTAGACCGTTTAGAAGTTGAGCCCTTACGAATGCGTCCTCATCGTCGGCGCTGTACTTGCACGACCGGACTTTGCACATCAGCCGCGCGTGGTAGGCGACGGCCGACTCGTCGTCTTCCTGCCGCATCCTCGTGAAAACCTCATGCTCGGTGACCTTGTCGGTCATGGAGGAAAGATAGTTCTGCACATTTGTGACGAATGTTGTGTAGCAGCTCGGATCCGTTAATTTTGGTTGCAGCTTGGCTGCTTTGATTATACCTTGCATGGTATCGCCCACCGACAGGAATAACAATTTGGCCTTTTTTGCAGGGTCATTCACGTTGTTCAGGGATGCTGCTATCTCGAAAGTTTCAAGATAGCGAATCCACTCTTCCCACAATTTGTTCGATGGGATACCGCTTGGAATGGACTTCAAGTGGTCCCAGCGGATGCTAGCAGGAAAACCTCCGTTTCCCTTCACGTTGGTCTCATTCGATATCCGCCAGCTCGTATCAATGTCGTTTTTCTGTTGTGGTCCAGTGTTCTCCTTGAAGCGATCCAAAGCGGCGTTGACGCTGTCGAGAACTTTTTCCATTCGGTCTATGCGGGCAGCATTGTTTGCACGTTCCAACTCATCGGGATTTGGACCTTGACGGTACGCTACCTCCGGGGATGATGGAACCGATGAGGATCGAGAAGAATAGTGTGGGGAAGTAAGTGGGTCGTCAGGTGAGTCGGTGTCTCCTTTCTCGCTTCCGTCATTGTCACTATCGTCACTAGCTGCGTCACCAGACTGTACGCTGCCGTCATTTGCTGCTTCGTCGGCGGATTCGTCACTGCCGGCGGTGTCATCTGGAATTTCGCTGTTCCCGGTTCTCGGTGAAGCGGTTATGTTCTTGACGACGCGGCCGGTCAATGCATTAATTTCCTGCTCGTCATCCGACGGTAGGGTTCCAGCGACGCGAACGTATTTGCCGTTGTTTCGAGTGACGTTTGACATTTTGCCTGGTAATTTCTTTTTGGGGTCCTTGCTATTTCCACTTGTTTCTGTAATGATGCGTATGTACAATATGTTACATATTAGTCGAACGATTTAAAGGTAGCTCAGTTAGTATTTTCTTTTTTTTTGCATGCATCCGCTCAACCTGCGCGATGCCTTGCTTGTACTAGATTCGAATGCGTGATAAGTCTATCGGCTGGGATGTGCTCGATCAATCGATCCGCTAACTGCGCGACCATTCAACCCGCTAGATTTAAGTATGCAATCAGTCGGTCCGTTCATGCCGTTCGTATGCGCGATTATCGCAATCCGCCCCGTGCATTTTGGTGTTCCCTCGACGTGCTTCCACGTGGGAGGCATAACCCCACAAATAAAAATTTCACACTAAATCAAATTTTGTTTTGTGCTTCTGCCTGAGTGGTTTCCTCTGGCACAACTTTCTTAATTAATTAAAATCACGGTTCTGGTTTTGTGTTACTTTAAAGATAAGCAAAAACCTTGTAGGATCGCCATTGTGAATGCCTTAAATGCCGGGCCAAAGGAAACCACCCAGCGTTGGGTGTGCTACACGCCTTACCTCTAGGAAGGTCCAATGTCGAAAGAGGAAGTTGCAATGGTTGCTGTGATTACGGATGATGCCGAACAAGTGGCACTCACGATGAGTGCGCGCATACAAGGTTCAGCATGCGTTACACTTTCAGTAGTCAAAGTACGCACCACACAGATACGTGCCCAACCAGCATTACCACCTCGCGTGACATCTTGTGATGGACTCACTCGAGACCTATTTGCCAACGATCTGAACTTTCGACTAAAGGTTCTGTACCCGATCCTAGACCAAGGAAAAATTCCAAACCACGCTGGACTTTGCATGATTTCCAGAATTGCCTGTCACTCACTAGAGGAGCGAGTCCTTCAAGGTGGAAAGTAAGTTGTACATACAACTTTTCCGTTATCTGAGATACATTTTTTTTGTTCATAGAGCTATCCCACTCCCGAAGAATTGCTCCATCTTGCTGAGGCCATCATCAAGCTGTTTCCACAATTAGCCCAGACCCGAGTAATGGATAGAGCTGCAGACGATGTATTGTAGTTATACTCTTGAACGACGAAAAATTAATCTGCCGAGAATCGATTTTATTTTTTTCTAAACAATTAACATAACATCGGAAGATATCGTTGCTCTTTAGTATGCGCTATAGATAGAAACATTGATTTTTGGCAGTCTTGCTTTCCATTATTCAAATGTAATGACAATATTTTAACATTCAGCTAAAATGGCAAATTTGGAAGAATCTCAGAGGTACAAACGTACAGTAGAAGAGAAATGAAGCTCGCACAGTTCAATGGATACATTGTAAATATGATTTGAATTTCAGTTTCTACAGTAAACACACAAACTAGCAAAACCCTAAACTGTTGTCAATTTAAGGCCTTCTATGAAAATAATGAATAATTATGAAAATATTAATGACGACACTTATTTGTATTATTCATGATTTCTGCTTTTCTCATTCTTTATTTTTCTATCGAGACAGCGGAAAGCAAAAGGGACCACACAGTGGGCTATTGTGCCACCGGATGAGAAATGTCATCAAAAAACTTCCGCCTCAAATGCACCAGTTTACAAGTGTAAAGCTAGTGAATGAGGACTTAGAGCCAATCAACGATGATTTGTTTGAAACAGCGGCTGAATTGAGAATGATGGACGACTGCAAAGTCAACGGGAAACAAATTTCGGACGATATGGCTAAATGTTTCCCCATCCATAAGCGGATGCTTTTGGAAAAAAAATCATTGCTGGAAATATTGGAAATATTTCCCCATTTCCAGCCATTCAATAGATTACTGGTACGCTTTAACTCGGCTTAAATACACTGATAGGCAAAATAAAGTGCCCACCTCATCGTTTTTTCAATTTCTCTCATTTACTTGGTTCAAATTAAAGTAAACACACTGTATTTTCTTTATTATCTTATTTTTTATATTCTTTTTAAGTTTCACTTATGGAATTCCTGAAAAAAAAGGAGTTTTACTCAGAGAAAAAAAAAATCAATTTGTGTTGAAAAAAAAAAAACTGTGACAAAATAAAGTGCCCACTTAATTTAGGCTACAGAAAACATAAATTAAAGTTAAATAAAAGCATTTCAATAATTGATGTGTCCTCCTTTGGCCTTCAGGACCTCCTGCAGGCGCTTCGACATGCTCTCGACCAGGTTCTTTAGGTGCTGTGGATCTAGCTCTTCCCAGGCGCACTCCAGGGCTTCAAAATAGTTATTTTTATTGGTAACACCAGTTTTGTCAACCCTGGCATCGAGAATCACCCACAAATTCTCGATGGGATTGAGGTCCGGACTTTGTGGAGGCCAATCCAGCGGTTTGAACCGACAAGACCGGAAGAAAGACTTGGTCTTCTTGGCAGTATGCTTCGGGTCGTTATCCTGCTGGAATACGAACTTCTCTTCAAGGCCCATCTGGATCAGCGAAACCTCCAGATTTTTTCGCAGGATGTTGAAGTAAGAATCTGCCGTCATTATCTCGTCGATTTTCACAATGCTTCCCACTCCACCCCACGAAAAACACCCCCAGACCATCACATTTCCTCCTCCATGCTTCATCGTGCCTTGGATGTGGCGCTCCTGAAGCTCCTCTCCCGATCTGCACCAAACACGAACCCGCCGCTTTCGGTTAAACAGCTCGAATTTTGATTCGTCCGTCCAGAGAACCGGTTTCCAGAACTCTAGGGGCTTATCAGCATGCTCCTTAGCAAACTTAAGCCGTTTGGCTTTGTTTGCCTTGCTGATAAATGGGCGCTTCCGGGCAAGTTTGCTATTCAACCCCTGTGCTACGAGACGGCGACGAACAATTCGACCGGAAACTGATAACTGAAGGGTTTCCTGCATCTCACGGACAGTTACCTTCGGGTCCTTCTTGACTTCGCGCATGATCCTGCGAGAAAATCTGGAGGTTTCGCTGATCCAGACGGGCCTTGAAGAGAAGTTCGTATTCCAGCAGGACAATGACCCGAAGCATACTGCCAAGAAGACCAAGTCTTTCTTCCGGTCTTGTCGGATCAAACCGCTGGAATGGCCTCCACAAAGCCCGGACCTCAATCCCATCGAGAATTTATGGGCGATTCTCGATGCCAGGGTTGACAAAACTGGTGTTACCAATAAAAATAACTATTTTGAAGCCCTGGAGCGCGCCTGGGAAGAGCTAGATCCACAGCACCTAAAGAACCTGGTCGAGAGCATGTCGAAGCGCCTGCATGAGGTCCTGAAGGCCAAAGGAGGACACATCAATTATTGAAATGCTTTTATTTTACTTTAATTTATGTTTTCTGTAGCCTAAATTAAGTGGGTACTTTATTTTGTCACAGTTTTTTTTTCAACACAAATTGATTTTTTTTTCTTTAAGTAAAACTCTTTTTTTTTCAGTATCCCATTAGTGAAACTTAAAAAGAATATAAAAAATAAGATAATAAAAAATACAGTGTGTTGACTTTAATTTGAACCAAGTAATTGAGAGAAATTGAAAAAAACGATGAGGTGGGCACTTTATTTTGCCTATCAGTGTACGTTTATTGGTGTTGTTATTATTAAAAAAATTTTTTTATATATATATATTTTTTTTTTATTTATACAACAAAACCTATTTTTCCCCCCCCCCAACCAAAAAAAAAAGGGGGAAAAAAAAAGGGTTTTGGCGAGGCGTCCTTTTTTTTCCACAAAAAAAATTTGTGAAGAAGAAGAAGGGGGAGAAACAAAAAAAAAAACAACCCAACAAAAAAAAAGAAAAAAAAACAAAATAAAATAAAAAACAGAAGCTTGGGATTGGAATTTTTAATAAAAAAAGAAATCCCAAAAACACCCTCCTTTTTAAAAAAAAAATTTGTTCCCCCCCCCTTTTTTTTAAAGGAAACCCAAAAAATCATTGATCTTCTTATCTAGTAGTCCCCTCGTAGGGGATCCTATAAAAAATAATTATAAACGGCTTGGTGTACGATGTAGGAAAATAAAAATACGTTGGTCGAATAGTTCGAAAGTTTTCCTACATGGTAGGAGTCGTTTGTAATCAAATTTTGTTTTCAATTTTTTAAATATATTTAATTAGTCTTTCTATATCTACCTGCTGAGAGATGTCAGAAACTACATCACTCCATGTTTTCTTTTGCTTCTTTCAAGTTGTTTTTCTACGTACAACGAGACATAAATACAGTATGTAAAAAAAGTTTATCCACCCCTTCTCACTTGGCACATTTGCTTCAAATAATCCACCAAAACATTGAAAAACGATTTTTAATATTAAGTTTATTTCTCAAGGGATAAAAGCTTCGATGTGTGCTTTGGATCTTCATCTTGCTGGAACGTGTATCTCCGGCCCAGCTTCAGTTTTTGTACACTTGCTGAAAGTTTCCGTTTCAGTATGTCCAGATAAACCTCCTTTGTCATTATTCTGTCAATGAATTCGAATTCTCCAACGCCAGACGAAGCCATCGAGCCCCAAACCATGACTCTACATGCACAGAAAATGATAAAAGCTAGTTAAGTTAGTTGAAAATGAATGATGTTGCAATAACTCACCTCCACTATGTTTGACTGTAGGCTTTAAATACTGGGTTTTCAGACTTTCACCGGTTCTGCGCCATTTTCGTGTGATACCATCCCCAAATAGCATTATTTTAGTCTCGTCTGACCAAATGACCTTTCTCAAATCATCGACTGTCCATGTAATATGATCTCGAGCCCACTTCAGTCGTTTTTTAATGTTTTTCGCTGACAACCATGGTTTCTTAATTGCCACTCTACCCTTCAGACCTTGTAGATGCAATCGATTTCGGATTGTTTGAGGTGTCACATGGACAGAAAATTCACTCTCAACTTGCTTTGCAATTTTTGGAGCTGACAAACCTCGATCTTGTTCCGCCTTTCTGACGATAGCCCTGTCAATCCGGGAACTTGTCTTCGCCGGTCACCCCGATCGCTTTTCTGGTGTGAAAGAACCACTCTTTTTGTACTTCTGAACAATTTTGGCCACCGTATCTTTACGTATCTGAACCATATTAGCAATTTGACGGTAGCTTTTACCGCACTTGTGATGCTCTATGATAATTTTTCGCATACTCAGCGAAATTTGTGCGTTTTTAGGCATTTCGAAACACGAGAACTCAAATTTGAATCATGAAAGCTTCTACACTACGAAAGGATAACTGTATGCAATGTTTACATTCGAAAAAGTTACAGAAACCGCTCAATACACGGCAAAATGGTACTAGGCATGTTAGGGTGGATAAACTTTTTTTGCATGTTTTACTTCCCTTTTCTGTTGATCTTGGCATAGATTTTCAAGAGCAAGATTAATTCAAGTATATTTAATGGTATAATGATAGGTACTATATAATGGACCAAACGTTTAACAACACTCATTTTATCAACTAATATTTGAATCGATAACAGGAAAATTGTAAATTTGAAGCAGGGGTGGACATACTTATTTTACATACTGTATTTTCTTAATTCCTAGACTATATTCGTGGATGCTTGCGCTTAATTCATAAAATGCCAACATGGGGCAGCCGATGCCAAACCAGGACGAGCCATCTCGTTAGGTTGATTAAGGTTATCATTCAGCAGCAGATATAATGTTCTTGAATGTTTGTCTGGCATTTTTAATATATTATTGTAGAGTTTACACAAAAAAAAACACATTTTTTCCCTTGTTTTCTTTTACAAAGAGCCAAACGAATCTGAACATGAAGTAATTTAGGAGTACGTAATATATCCAGATACGTCACCGGAACCGCATTTGCTTTGCCTGGCAGACTCAGGTAAAGCCGGTAAACGATTCATAATTATCGAAAAGATGATAATTACTGAATGCATCGAATTGTTTGCTACAGGTCGCTTCAACTGAAAACACTAAGGTCTTTTTTACACGTTTTTCTTACACGGGTTGTTTTCGACGATAACTCCTGAACAGAACAACTAATCGACCAAATTCGAATCACATTTTACGTTTTGGGCAAAAAGTAATCATATGGCAGTTTTTGAATACAATCACAATTTTTGGTGTAAATACTCAAAATGTTAAAAACTGTATTTTGACTATCGCATGCAGAGGTAAAACATGCAAACAAAATCGAAGCAATGTAAATGTTTATGCATGTGAATTGATCAACTCTATTTAGTTTTTTTTTACACGGTTTCATAGTAAAAGTGGAACGTATCCCCCGTGTAAAAAAAGACGTTAGAGCATTTTGGTACTATCTATCTAGTGAGGTGATGTGTAAGTGAAGTGAAAGTGAAAGTGAAGGTGACAACCGTAATAAGCCCCTAATTCTTATTGCAGTGAGTGACAATGAGCTGGATTATTGTTGTGATGGGTTTGATTTTGGGTTGAATTCATAAGAACTTAAATCTAGGACTATTTACACATTTATGTATTATTATTATTATTATTATTATTATTATTATTTATGATTTTTTAATGTAAAATATGCATCGAACGTAAACCAGAATAAGACTGAATATTGTCGAATATGGATTCCGAAGCCCACCTTTTCATTACTTACTTCTTGTGCGCTGTCTTTTATCATTAATGAAATGCCTGTATTCGAACCATCCAGTCAGACGCTACGCTCTAAGTTTAGATTGGCATAACAAGATCTGAAATTTTCCGTCTTGGATTTGTTCGTATTAGGTATCCTTTCTATTGTATTGCATCTCAACTCAGACCGTTCGTTTCTTATCAAAATTATTTCATTCAAATTTTGTTCACCATCGACATTCCGATTCCCGGTGGAGGGATTGTTGAGGCGTTGTTGAGAAAGATTACACAGCATCGATAAAACTTTTCCCGCGCAGAGTCTCTCGCCCGTCCTAATTCTGTTATTGTTTTCAATTCCCGACTGGCCCCGCCTGCTTTGTAGTCTCCCTTGCTAGCGGCGAGTGAGCCGCCAGCGACGCATGTGACAGTACAGATTTAACCAAAAAACAAACATTTCCGCAAAAATCCGACTCCGTCGCTGCAGCATACCACCGTTAATGATGATCGTGATAGCCGTTCCGGGGTCGTTCGTTATTAATCCCGGTGGGAGAATGGAAAACTTTGTCTTGCATCAGCAAACAGCAGCAGGTTGGTTGGTTTTGAAAGAGGGGAAATCATCTTCCGGAACGCTCGTCTATGATGCTAAGGTCGGGCCGCACAACCGGGCGGCGTGAAAATTGTTGTAGCCATGATTGCTGAGGCTGCCATTAGCGAAATCTCACCCCAGCCCAGAATGATGCTGCTCCGGGGAGTCGTTCCGTGGTCAACAAGCTCGTCGTGGACTCTTTCTAGTCGAAGGCCGTTTTGGAGGCGTTAAAAGTTTACAGCGCGGTTGTTCCGGAATGAATGGACGAAGTTTGGAAACATTTATAGGTACGGCGAGGAGACGGTGCGAGCTTGTTAATTGATTATAAAGTAGATTTTCCACAGGTACTCGGAGTTTCAAGTTTTAACTGACGCAATTGAAGTTGACGGGGTCTCATTTGGTTATTGTGACAATTTAATAGTAACCCTGGTTGAAATATTATTTGCAAACAGAATACGATTCTTTTGCCTTCAAAAGATGCACTAATGACAGCTCCTTTTTTAAGTCCACTGGCCACTTCCTGCGTTCCGATTTTAGTCGGACTAAAATCGTACAAAATTTCACGGTTTCACCATACTTCTGCACGATTTTGAAAATAGCAATTTCTACCAATTCTCGAAACGATTGCTTTTCGGAACACCATTTAGAAGGCATCCATAAAGCACGTCATGTACTAGATGAGGAGGGGGTGGGGGGGGGATGGGTGGCGTTAGAAAATCATGACGATGTGGACGAAGGGGGGAGGGCTTGGAAGCTCTGTGACATCCCAAGGAGAATGTTTCAAAATAAAAATACAACTGTTTGATCTCATCTTAAAAAACAACCCACCCATTGATAAAATATCAGCTATGGTGAAGTGGAAATGTGGAACACATTTAATGAAATATTTATTCTTATTCAATGTGTTGTGTAATTGAATGTGTAATTTTCAACCCCAAAAGCAAGTTGATCCAAATCATTTTAAAATGGGTTATTTTTCCTCGTCAATGGTTTTTTTTTTTTTCGAGTAAGCGTGCAAACGTTAGTTTATGAATAAGGCTTAGTGACGTTTAACGCACGCACCAAAGGAGTGCAAGTAAGAAGGAAAATCATTTGAAGGAAAACAACCCTCATTCCTCTGCATGTGCCATAAAGGGAAAGGTGATTAAACGTTAAAAAGCCTAATGGAAAGTGACAGCTGTTTCCATTAATTCAGTAATCTAAATTGCAGGGGGTCAACATCGCTGTCAACCACACATAGATGCACCATAGTTAACATGATCTTGACAATTTTGGACATCTGACAATTTTGGACATCTGACAACTGAAATCGACAGAGATTTTTCATTTGGGCCAAACTAATCTACCACAGCCATATCTAAGAACAAGACTGCTTCTATTTGATAGCTTTAAAGCTAACATGGGTAGATTTTGTATTACGGGAAATTTACGGAAGAAGCCATTGTTTACGTTTGTCAGTTAGGCCCTAATGAAAAAAGTCTTTGTCGAAATATGGCCCATCAAAACAAATCGATCAATGCCAAGGCACGACAGGCATTACAGAACAAATGAACTATCTCTTTCACACTCGCTTCGAATCATATAATGACGTGACGATGCGCACATATAAAAGTGTTGGATGTTAGAAAAAACAGGTTGATGCATTCATCCTAACCATGTATTCATCACATTAAGGCATCTTCAACGGCGATCCAAATCGTGGATTGGATTTATTGTTTTAGACCAAACGCAAAAACATCGCTGCACCGGTGTTGTAAATTTTGTTTTATACTGGATCTATTTTGCATCATTTTAAAACTGGTATATGTTTTGTTCTATTCTTGCAGTATTTTGGAACAAGAAAAATACCGTTCCAAAACACTACACGCTACTCGATAATACCAATTATTGAGTAAAATTTCAGCATTTTCTAAACAGTAAATCAATTTTATTGAGTATATTCTGAGGTATATTTGTGAGCCGAAAAGTAACCGTGTTTGCTGCGTGTGATGCTGGTGGCGGACAAAAAGCTGTGTTGCTCGCCTCGGATGCTGATAATTACCTCAAGTTGCTCCCGGTGCTTGTGAATTGCCTTTTCGTTTCATTCCCAAATAACGAATGCTTGTCTTAGTTCTTTTACAGCCAGTGCATTTTCCGGAAAACGCTGACTAGATCGAAATGCGGAGGTTCCGAGATTCCGAATAGTATTTCGATTGCTCGAAAATGAAAAGTAATGAAATCTGCAAAGTAAACAATCTGTTTATTGATAGATTGGTCATGATAAGCACTTGCAAACAGCTCATACAGATATATTTTGGAGAAGCCTCTAGTTGACTCTAGTTGCCGCATAATGTCCTGGAACACCTCCCTTGTCATGCGGAAACGCAGAAAGTGCTTCTCGTTGTAGGTTTGCGTGTCGCTAAAGTAGTCCTGGCACAGCTTCTGATTACCGTAACGGAAATCGCGGTCGACGTTGGGGCGTCATCCAGGACGTGACCCTCTGCGTTTCGACTCTTGTTTATCCGCTGCCAAACTACAAATCAGCATTATCTATTATCTTTTTAATGAAATGCATGCATTCACACACTCTCCTTCAGCCAAACGAAAGCACAAGTATTCATTGTCGTCAGCTAACGACGCATTAAAAATTATTTGGTCAATGGCAAAATGTTTGTGAAAAATCTGCGAACTCTGAAAAAAAAAAACTCCTGATCTCTGATGTTGAATGATCGACAGTATGATACGTGTTGGCGGGTTTAACAACAAGAAATACAACACCGGTGCGGGGAACGCAAAGATGGTCTATTTTAACTAGTTCTATTCAAGTTTCGCTGATTCAAATCAGGTATAAAGTTGATCCAAAAATAGACCGCCGCTGAAGATGCCCTTAATACTGAAATCCATGTGAGCTACAGCGAAATCCTTAATGATTGCCCCCCTGCTAAATTGTGAAAGTGATATACAGTACTGGACAAAATAAAGTACGCACCTGATGTAATTAAATTCAAATCGCTATAACTCTTTCGGCATTAGATATTTCAATACAGTTCATACCGATAAAATGTAGTATTTTTAATTTATAAAATTTATATTGCATATATTTTTAATAGTTTGATAAAGTGCCAGCATGAATAACTTTTCAGCTGGACAAAATAAATTACGCTCTACTACAACCACAATTGCTCATCTTGGCATACAGCGTGCGAATGCTTTCCTACCCCTCGAACCACATAGAAACGTCAAAAAATTCTTGTTTGTTGTTAATGTGCATACCAAGAAAAAAAAATTTCTCTAGATATCCGTAAACTCATCGTTAAAAATCAAGCAGCAGCAAGCGTCTGCGGAATTGGAACCCAACGCCCGACTACTAGCGAGCAATCGGTTTGCTACGTTCCCGGAACAGGAGATACCGAAAAAGGTGAAGATTCCGCCGCTATTCACCACGTCAAGAGACATCGCTGCCCTTAGGACGGAGCTTGCAGCGATTAAAGTTAATTCGCTATACAAACTGTGCAGTACGGGCACAAAGATAATGTGCTCGACGGAGGCTGACTACCGTGCTGTTGGTGCTCACCTAGTCGCCAAGCAACACGAGTTTTACACTCACGATGCACCCGGAAACAAACCGCTGAAGGTGATTCTGCGTGGCCTTCCAGAATTCACTCCGGAGGAAATAGTCGCTGAGCTGCAAGCGGTGGCTCTGAAACCAGTGAAGGCGTTACCAATCAGGCGTCAACAACAGGGAAATCATCGGGACCAACTCTATCTGGTCCACTTGGAGAAGGGTTCCGTCACGATGGTGGACCTGTTCAAAACACGAGCCCCTTTCAACGTCATTGTCAAGTGGGACCGGTATCGCTGGAGGCAACACGACGTGACACAGTGCGGCAAGTGTCTGGCGGTTGGTCATGGGACCCGAAACTGCCACATGAAACCCCGGTGTGGAAAGTGTGCAGGAGCGCACACAACCATGAATTGCGCCCCGATGGATGAAGGTGCCCCATCAAAGTGCGCCAACTGTGGCGCTAACCACGAAGGCAGCAACTGAGCCTGTAGAAAACGAGCGGAATAATTGGCCATCCGAAAGCAGGCGTCCACCAAGTCTCGGCCTGGTCAACGCCCCCCCCCCCCACCTCGAATGGACGAAGAAAATTTCCCGTCGCTCCGGTACCAAGTGCCGAACCTGCCGCCAGTTCCGTTAAACCATCGCCATGCAAACCGCCCGTCAGCATCCGTTCAGCAACGATTCGCGGCAGCCGCCGCCACCCCCATGCCAGCTCCTTCTCCAGGCTGGTGCAATCCGAGTTTTAGTTCCTCCACGCAACCACCCACCGAAGGACAGCTCTATGACTCGGAGCAAATGATCGAGTCCGTCCAAGAGCTCTATCGCCAACTACGTTCCTGCCGCTCGAAGGAGGAACATCTCAAAGCCGCCACATCCGTCACGATGAAATTTATTTTCAAATATGGACCATAATCGCTCTATCAGCATCCTCAATTGGAATGCTTGTTCCATCCGGAACAAAACAATTGAGCTCGGTGACTTCCTTAACAGGAAGGTCATCGACATCGCCATCGTCCATCGTGTCCGAGACACATCTCAAGCTGGAACACAGCGTTTTCATCCCAGGATACCGGATGGTGCGACTTGATCATAGCGGCTCTAGTGTAGGAGGAGTTGCGATCGCCCTGCGCTACAACATCAACTGCCATCTGCTTCCGAGTTTTCAGCTGCAGTCCATCGAAGCCATCGGAATCGAGGTCAAAACTGCCGTCGGCCCTATCACCATAATCGCGGCGTATTGTCCTAAGCAAGCCAGCACCACCAACGGAACAACAACGGTCCTACGGAACGACATACGCAAGCTAACTCGGAGGTAGGGGCAGTTTATCATCGTCGGTTGATGACATCGATCGACAACTGAAGAGCATCGAGCAAGCGATCTCCCAGGCCCGGGAGCAACATGTACCGGTGATTGATCAGGTGAGCAACTCTGTACCCATTGATAGACCCACTGAAGAATTGATACAGTTGTTAAACGCCATCCAAAGGCAATATCAGCGAACTGGTTTGCAAACGCTAAAAAGTCACTGTAAATAATCGAGTGACGAAAATTATTAAGGCCAGAATGGTGGACCTTAAGAATAACAATTTTGCCGACAAGATCCGCTCTCTCCCAGATTGTGCAAAGCCGTTCTGGAAGTTGACAAAAATATTGAAAACTAAAGTTCTGTCCAGTTAGAATCCGGAATCACTTATTGTGTTGCAGTGGCACTGAAAGTGACACCGGAGGTGTGCAGCGTTTGATGGGAAGAATAAAGAAGAAAGTGTGAATTTTCATTAGAAACGAAGAGAAATGATTTGTTTTGAGATTTTTTCCTTAACATACAGTGAATTACCTTTGTTTTAATGTATTAAACTTATTTGTACGTCAATCCGTTACCGAGATACAGATAATTTTATTATTTCGGATTCTACATGGACATAGCTTTAAACCAAGGCCCATTCCACCGTTGATCCCACTAGACAGCAATGGCTCTAAGGATCGCTTGATAACTCCTGCAGAGAAGGCTGCTGAGATGAGTCAACACTTCGTCAGCTCCCACAATCTCGGACAAAACATCGTCAGTCCACACGAAGCTGCCGTTAGCGTACTTATTACTAACATCCATATAAGCCCCAACGACTTCACAGAGGAGTTGGAGATCACAGCTGACATGTCAAAGGCTCAAAGAACACGAAGGACCCAGGTTTCGATAATATCATGAACTTGGAGCTCAAGCAATTGAGCCCCAGTTCTACAACCATCTGGCGATGGTTTTCAACCATTGCCTCCGACTTGGCTACTTTCCCTCGTGTTGAACCAGAAACCTGGGAATGATCATTCATGTTCCAAGAGCTATAGGCCCATCAGCCTTCTCTCAGGAGTATCGAAACTGTTCGAAAAAGCGATCCACCGACGGCTTCTCTCGTCTGCCGACGAGCTTAACATCCTGCTCGACGAGCAGTTCGGATTCTGACGTGGTCGTTCAACAGTGCACCAACTTAACCGAGTAACCAACATCCTCAGTCGGAACATGTCTTTTGCAAAATCATCTGCCATGGCACTTCTCGATATCGAAAAGGCCGACGATAACGTATGGCACGATGGCCTGGTGTATAAGTTTAAAAAATACAATCTTCCTATCTTCCTGGTGAAGATAATTAAACATTATCTGTCGGACAGGACATTCCGTGTTTTGCTGCAGACACAGTTTTCGATGCACAAGAGATCTTCCAGACAACCACAAGTCGTATAACAGTGTTCAAATAGTATCGTATATTCCTATATTTTAAGTCAAAATCGCAATTTATTGTGCCCTTCATCGTATTATGTTTAAGCTAAATCGTAAAGAGTGCAAATTTTCGACTTATATACGATTTGTCATTTATTAATCGTACTGCGTCACAAACTAAATCGGATATACATCGCTTAACCTTTAAACCGAATTTGTTATTACAAATTCAATCGCATACGATATCAAATCAACTCGTTTAAGAAAACAATGTAATTTGCACGTATATGGCCTCCACTTTTGCACGTACGAGCCATATTTTTGCATTCTATACGATTTGTTTTCTTACAGGTTTGTATATCATAAAAACAACTTTCAATATACGTGCATTTTGGTTGTCTGGGCTCCGCCGGTGTTCCGCAGGGAAGTATATTAGGTCCACTTCTGTTTAACCTATTCACCTCGGACATGTACCAGCTCCCTGAAAATGGATCTCTGTCGTTGTTCGCCGATGATACATCCGTCGTCCATAATGGTAGGATAACAAGAGCGCTTACAGCGAAACTGCAGCGAAGCCTGAATGCTCTGTCAGAATACCTCACCGAATGGAAGATCTGTATCAACTCAGCGAAGACCCAGGTCATCCTATTCCCACACTCCAACTCTCTCAAACTTGTTCCGCCTGAGGATTATAAAATTAGCCCAAACAACACAACGCTGGAATGGGCCAAATCTTGGTCTATCTATCTTGGCGTTACCATAGACAGCAAGCTTATTTTCAGGGAGCAGGTTGACAAAACTGTCACAAAGTGTAACGTTCTGTTGAAACTACTGTACCCATTGACCAACGGAAGGTCTACATTATCCCTGAAAAACAAGCTTGCTGTCTACAAGCAAATCATACTTCCAGTCATCGAGTACAGCATGCTAATCTGGGAGAATTGCGCAAAAACACATCACCCGAAGCTTCAGCGTGTTCAGAATAAGTCCCTCAGGATGATCCTGAACACCCTTCCGAGAACAAGAACATCTGAGGTCCACCGTCTGGCCGAGATAAAAATACTCGATGATCGCTTTAGTGAGTCTATCAATCGGTACAGGGCACGCTGCCTGACATCGGATCACCAGATCATCCGGAATCTGGTTCCCCACCCCTAGGATTTTCAAATTGTAGTTGTAGTTGTAGTTTGAGTAGGTTATCAAATTTTTACAAACAATGCCCAGAGGGCTGATTTGAAAAAAATAATTAAAACACAAAACACACTGAACACATCAATCACATTAAACACTTAAACAAAGCTGAAGAGCTGGGGGCTAAAACACTTAAAATTTGTTATTTAGTATATAAGACAAATAATGAAAATAAAGATCAATTTTAGTAGTTAGTAGGCACGGTTCGAAGAACATTTTCAACGCACCTATCATCGTAACTAGGATGGACGATTCGTGGTGAATCCGTCGACCAGTTGAGAAGCCCAAAATCTCGGGCGTTAAAACGATTTCTGCTGTTGGAAAAGAGATTGGTGCGAGATCTTATGTGCAGCAAGTCCAAATAGCCCCCCTTCGTGAGATGACCATTCCTAGACTGGAGCTGTATGCCACCTTACTGGTGGCTAAGGTGATTTCGATGCTGAAGTTGTATATCCAAGAAATCAAATTAAGTCAAATAGTTTTGGCTTGGAAGAAGAAAGCCTTGGCTCGACTGCATGTTTTCACTCGCAACCGTGTAGTCGAAATCAACCAACTGAAAGAACGGTGTCATTAGAGTTACGTCAGTACGGACCAAAATCCATCGGATATCATACCCTGTGGAATGAAGCCAGTTCCATGAAGCTGTGGTGGAATTGTACAGCGTTCCTTTATGAGCTCAAAACCCGATGACCCTGTTCCCGAACTGAAAGATGAGGTTATTGCAAATCCGATCGTGAGGAAACCTGAATCGAACTTCGAACGGTTGAATTCATTTTACAAGTTACAACTTACTGACTTTACAGGACATGCGTAAGACAATGGGCTATTTCATGCGTGTTTTACAGCAAGGTGAGTTACATAAGGAGATCCAGTGCATGCAACGCGGTGAAGTTCCGAACGATTGGCAGCGTTACAACCATGCCTAGACGAGGACGGATTCCTACTAGTCGGCGGACATCTGCAAATCTCGTATTTGCCATTCGATGCTAAGCATCAACTACTGCTTCCTCAAAAGCACTGTGTAACGGAATTGATGATAAGGAAAATCCACGAAGGCCAATCCTTCGAAGAGCTCTACACTGAGTCAATTGTAAACTCCCGGTCATTATACTCTTCGTCCGATGACTCGAACGATCCACAGTTAATAACTCCAGCACATCTGATTCTTGGAATATGGTTGCAGCCGATACTCAAACGCTCGTATACGAACGTTCCAGCCAAACGTTTGACGAGTGGTCAGTACTTGAATCAGCTGCGGGACCTTTTTTGAAAACGGTGTTCTCGGGAGTATCTGTCAACTCTCCAGTCGAGAGCGAAGTGGATCAAGAAGCAGCCTAACATCGACACAGTTGTTCTACTGGCGGAAGACAACCTACCTGCGCAACCGTGGACGCTGGGTAGAATCATCGCCGTTCATCCAGCAAAAGATGCCGTGCGAGTTGTCGATGTACGGACAACGACCGGACCCTTCAGCCACCACCCATGTTTCGTGACGTCAGCTTGCTGTGGCTCACTGGAATCGAGCGCAGCGAATTGCAATAGATTTGCAGTCAGTTCAAAACGAGAGATTCCGAGTTTGTACTTTTGTTCAATTTTGCAACACACTCATTACGTCAGTTACACGCTAAGATGAGAATACCTAAAGATCGTTAAAAAGTACCGATTATCGCTCAAAAGTGCACATACCTAAATTATGCGTAAACACAGATTACCTAATATTGGTTAATAGTATTGAAGGAAGATAAACGCTAAATATTACCGTTTTTTTATCCTTACTTTTTACTGAAAATTGGGTATTTTTTTAGTTATATTGTACAGAACCCAACAAACATCGGTGTTGAATAAGAGCTTGTTCAAACAAATTTGGAGAAGCTATTCAGCTATTCTAGAAGAAACAGCTGAATAGCTTCTCCAAATTTGCTTGAACAAGCTCTAATTCAACACCGATGTTTGTTGGGAATACTTCAAAAACGACATGCAATTTAACAATTAATCCATTCAGATCAGTATTCCACAGTCTGCACTTAAGAAGAAACAAATGTTCAAATGAATTACAGAAATATTTTTTGCATTAAAAAAAAAGTATCAATAAAGTATGGAGGAATCCGAGTACAGCTGAAATGAGATTTAACATCGTAGTATCTAAAACTGAAATTGGTAATACATTTCTGGCTATATTTCAAACTGTTTGGAATTGGCATTATCTCCGATTTTCTGCTCTCTTTATCACCAATTACTTTGCTTAAACAGCTCGAAAAATCATTTTTCAAGAGCACCGTCTTCGACGTTTAACCTCACTTCTGCCTTACCTGGATTCCTCCATTACAGAAATATTTTTTCCGCATCGACCCAACATGTTGATACGTTCATTATTTCGCTCCAGATAGATGCCGCTAGAATTGATGAGCTAGAATACAAATAAAAGCAAAAGTTATTGCTTCAAATATTGGGACAATGCACTAGTTATTGAAAGATTAATGAGAAAAATAATTACGTTTCGCTAAGAAAAACATGGCGACCCCGTTGCTTCAATGGCGAAAATTTTATTCAGTTTTGGGTTAATAATACCGTCAAATATTGAAAATTGAACATTACCCAAATGTCAGTAAAAATTACTGTTGATTATCGTTTAATTTTACAGATATTTTGGCTATTGTCAAAAATACCTAATTTTAGCTAAAATATATACCTAATTTTAAATATTCTCATCTTAGCGTGTACACTGATTTGAAATTCCACAGGTGTGCATTTTCTGTCACTTGATTCATTTCGATTTGGATCACTTTTAAATTGATTCAGTTGCTTTCACGAATTGAAATCGATTTCAACACATACACTCCCGTTTCATTTTACTCAATTTTTGAATACAATTTTATACCATCTCTTTTTCTCTCACGGAAATGTTACTCAATTTCCGTAAAAAGTGGATCTACTCATACAATTGAGTAGATCGACTTTTTACGAAAATTGAGTAACATTTCCGTGAGAGAAAAAGAGATAGTATACAATTGTACTCAAAAATTGAGTAAAATGAAACGGGAGTGTACATTTGATCAAATCTAAGTGGGACACCCCTCTCTCTGTTCACACCACTCTAAGCCGTTGTTAGTTCCCGCCCAGTGGTTTTCTTTCCGTTAATGTATTTTTTTAATTCTTTTCGCATTAAAAAAATACATTGAATTTTTGTCACAACAATTACAAGCGTCTACACAAATCAAACATCAGTTGTTGATTCTCTATGTAATTCAAGATGCAATATTGTTTATTGTGAGAAGCGAGATCTGTTCTGTAGTTGATGTTAATACTTTTTTTTTCTCTTGGTAATAATTGCCAATGCAATGGAGTGTTGTTAAGCAGAAATAGTCAATCTCGTTATCATTGTGCCACACTAACGAGCCTTAAGTTGCTTTCTTTGCATATATATTGAACAAACAGACGGCGACCAAATTGTCGTTCTCATGTTTTCCCCCATTTCCTCGAAGTAGGAGTGGAATAAAAATAACAATCTCCATCATCGTCGTCGTTGGCGTCATTAGAGATCCCATTCTGAAAAACGAACCCAACGATAACGAGGCCCAAGTCAAGCGCGTTAGGTACTCGCGCTAACAACAATGCAAATGTGCACAACTTGTGGCCAAATAAACGTACCGCCATTTTGCTCGACCTAACCTCAAAAGCTTTAAAACATACTTGAAAAGGCTATGCCTTTCCATTGTGATTGAAATATTCCCTTTTGCCACGTCGAAATCCGTCAATTTTTCATCATCTTCTCCGACTCCATTGCCCTGACGTCTTTGCCACAAAGTCTTAATTTAATTACCCAACTATTTAAGAGTCATAAATTATAACCGTTTGTTTGACTGCTCTCCATGCCGGGGGGCCAGCTCTTGTTGTTTGTAAGTGCCACTTGGGAAGCAGGACGAACTGATACTGAGATATCCGGGCCCACGTTGCTGTGGGGGGTGAAACAAGTCCTGAGCTGCCAAGCGAGAGCAGACGGTTCGGTCCCATCGTCGTTTTATTCTCGTTTCCTACTGTGTTGATGGAGACAGATGGCGCTCCCTGTTTGAGATGAAAAGTAAAAGGGAAAATGGTAGCAACTTATCTGTCTTATTTTGCACTGTATCAAGGGCTGCCGTTGTGACGAGAATCGGTGAGTGTAAATGGTTATTGTACCGCTCAAACGACGAAGTGGTTCTCGGACCATAGCAAAACTCTGTCGTGCCCTTTTTGAGATTCTTTAAAAACGATAGGTGAATCAATCTGTCAAGAACCTTCTTCTTCTTTTGAAATTGTATCGAGAACTATATCAACATCTTACGTCACTTTTTATGCCGATTATTCGTAGAATTTCAGTTCCTCAGCAGAATGGTTTCTGAAGTTTCGAGAGATTCTCTAATCCTCTTATTCGCTTTCGAAGTGTTGACAAATCGATTAACTATTACGAACAATTGAATGCAATTCAGGCAAAATAAAATCACGCATCCAAACAACAGATCGAGAATTCCCCAGTCGATGAACAACAATTTTTCATGGCGACTGCTTGTTGAGCGAGAAATCCTGTTTCTGAAAATCCCCTCCCTTCACTTTTCATCACTGCACTGTCCATAATCCACTTATTTCATTAACCGATGACTCTCATATTCACACCGGCTTCGGCTTCAGGGTAGGAAATCCTCTTTCCAAAAATCCCAACACTGAACAGAACAATCACCCGTAAATTGTACAATCATTTACATCAAAGTGCATAATTTATTCCCAGGCTTCGGCTTTTCCCTTCTGAACGACACGGCCGAATTCCCCTATAAGTATAGAGACAGACATCCAAAAGCATGCTCGTGTGTGTTGACGCCGGAGGGATGCATGTCGAGAAGACATAAAATTTAATTAAAAACTTTTTAATTACACCCATATTCGCGGATGCAGTTTGCCTGGCTCATCCTAGAAGGCTTCGTGTTGGAACATTCCTGTGGTTACTTTGATTACATTCAGTCGAATCCGATTGTTTTGAAATCTACAAATGTTATCCTGCCAAAGTGTCGAACTTTCATTGGGGTTAGATATAACATTTAATCAGTAGTTCCGAGTAGCGCATTAACTTATCGATTCATTAGCAGGATTTCCTTTTCCGAGCAGGCATGCATCATAAATAAAATTGACTCTACGACAATGATGGGTTATTTTTCACTGATTACTACCTTTTTACCTTCATTCTCTTTCAGATTACCGTTGTGGAGCGGTCAATTTAATATTATCTGGAGGCGGCGGAGAGAGTGCACTTACACGTGGATGCAATCATCGTTGATACATATTATGGAGGGGAAGGATGGTAATGGCCACAAATATGGCCAACGGTCGTTCATTAGCACAACAATGGAGTATAGAAGCAGACAGGACTTCCGGGGAATTGCTGCTTTGGTACGCACCACCGTCCAGGATCAATGTGACGAAGAACGAACACCGATTGGGGGGTCATTAACCGAAGCAGGATGATCGATATACTAGCCATTTATTTCATTTACTACAATTCAGTGACTGGAAGTGAAAATGGCTTTCGTTAAAATGAGGAAAAGACGTCTACTCTAGCGAGCATTTTGAGCTTAAGTAAATTCTGGTCAAAATAGTCCGATACACGGCCATCAATTTTACTCAGTTTTGAGACGGTTTTGACTCATTTTCTCCAAAAGTCACTCATATATGAGTAAATGTAACTGCACAGAGACAAATTTGATAGTCAATTTTACCATTATTGGGGGTTATGATGACTATTGCAGTATAATGATTTTGAACTCACTATGATCATGGTCCAAACGACTATTAAAAATAGTTGATTCAACATTTATCATAATGTCGGAATAGTCCTTGTTACCATGATCATAGTAAAAAATGCCATGGACGTGGTGAATTCGTCCATTTTCATGGTTATTGTAACCATTATATGCAAAAGTCATCTTGACCTTCATTTGATTGTCGGTATAACGATAGAATTTTCCTCAGTGTGGGATTGAAAAGTCGACATATCTAGGACATCGACTTAAATCAGATGGATGTTCTGGACATGTCGACTTGGCAATTTACTCATATTTGATTGACTCCAATTTTGACGAAAGTGAGTCCAAAACGACTCAAAATTGAATTTAAATTCGTAGCCGTGTAGGCAGCAGGATCCTCCCTAAACTCAAGAGGAAAAGGCGTAATTACAAAGCAAGACTATGCTTGAAGTTGCGATATTTGAATAAGAAAACTTATCAAATCCATGGCCATACAGTACGATAGGACGTATTTTTTTGTTTTTTAGACGGGATGGAAAATCTGCTATCAAACACCTGAAGAACTCAGGGTGTGGGGATGAGGGTGCCAACTCCTTGACCCACTCAAAACCCACCCGTGCCTCGAGCCTTTCCTGGAACCACCTGTCGGTATTACTTCAGGGAGGGGGCTAGTGTGCATTACGCACCCAATATGTTTAACTACTAGGTCTACCGACCTGACGCTGATTCGATCGAGATGCTCCTGGATTCAAGCAAGGTTCGGGGACATCCGTCACATGCCAGATCGTCCACGATCTCCCTACCCGACGCCTTGTGGCTTGTGCTGCCACACCTTCTGCATATGTTGCTCCTATTTGAGCCTTTGCACTTCCACGACATGTGCTAGCTCTCTAGGCTTCTGAAGCATGCCTTCGGCGGCTGGTGTAGGCTAAGTGGGCATAAAGACCATCCCATATTCACCTTCACCGCTTTCAACGCGGCGTCCGCGCCAACTGCCGCTACCCTCATCGTTGCCACCTGGGTCTCAAGTGAACCCTCCCGCAGCCGTATGTCTGCGGCGGCAACCTCGACCATGCACTGTTCTTTCAGTGCAGTGGAGATCTCGTCTACCTCGGTGATCTTATCCAGGTTTTTACACTGGATCGTCACCTGTGAGACGAGGGCGCGAACCTCCACACCCTCACCTAAGGCCTGTCTTGCCAGGTCTCTGTAAGCCGGGCCCTTTAGCTGACATTCCTCATCGAACTTCTCGTTCTGCCGGTTTCGTTCCACGTAACCTAAGACGTTCTCGGCTACGCTGCTGATGGCTGTTTCCGGTTGATCCTAAACCTGTACACCCGGGGGTTGATCGGCCACCACCCTATCACCCGCTTATGCATCTCACCCATCGCGATGAAAACTGTTCCCAGCTCTTGTGTATTGCCGATATAGGTCTGGTAGATGGTATGACCATCTTTAAACGTTCGCATCGTCCAACACACCTCCTGCAGTGCCATGATGTCGAACTTGCAGTTCTTTAACTTGTCGGAAGGTACGCGACTACTTCGAATGAAATTGAGATAACGTTCTACGTTCCGAGTTTCCAATCGTTAGTCCTTATCCGTAGACTAGGTCCAGGCCGATTGTTCCACAGTTCGAATATCCTCCTTGTGTATTATTTGTTGCTGTCGTAATTTTAGATCGATTGCGGCTCACAGAGCCTACAACTAACCCCATTATCTCACAGGAGCACCATCATGATGCTGCTGTTTAATAGTCCATCAGATACCATCAGGACTTTCTGATTTTTTTTTTCTTATAAAGATTGGACTCGGAAAAAATGCGACACTTTGTTTTGGGTGTAACTTTAAAAATTAAAAACTTTAAAAACTTTAAAAAATAAAAATTAAAAATTAATGAAATTTTGGGTAATACTAGTTTAGAGTATTATGTTTATGTGTGCAAAATTTTATTGCGATCTGTCAAGTTGTTTTTAGGATGCATTCGAAACAAGAAGAGCTACGCCAGCAAATCTTGGGCGCGGTGATCGATACTCCTGGTCAGTCGCACAGATGGATCGGCAAAAGGCTTGGAATCCACCATTCCACCGTGTCCCGCGTTGAGAAGATGTTCCAGGAGACGAAGACCACCGAGCGGCGCGCTGGAAGCGGCCGAAAACTTAAAACGGAATACCCAGAGAAGGCGCGGAAGATAAGGCAGTACTTTAAGAATAACCCGAACCTTTCCACCAGAGACGTGGCCAAAAAGGTCAATTCGTCGAAGTGGTTCGTCCAGCAGACCATGAAGTGGGCTGGGCTACGTGTTTTTAAGGTCAGGAAGGCGCCAAACCGGATTGACAAACAAAACATGGTGGCTAAATTGCGTGCGCGGAAGCTGTACCGTGAGTGGCTGGTCAAGCCAGGCTGTCTCGTCATAGAATGACGAGACATATATCAAGGCGGACACCAAACAAATCCCCGGCCTCGAGTTTTTTGTCGATACGTCCCGCATGGAGGTTCCGGAAAAGTTCCGGAAGAGAAAGATGGACAAATTCGCGAAGAAGTACCTGTTGTGGCAGGCGATCTGCGAGTGCGGACGGTACAGCAAGCCGTTCGTTACAACCGGCATCATAAACGGGCAGATTTATCGAGAGGAATGCTTGCAGAAGCGCTTGCTGCCCTTCCTCCGCTCTCACCGTGGTCCCACGCTGTTTTAGCCGGATCTCGCTTCGTGCCATTACGCCAAGCCTGTAATGGGTTGGTACGAAGCGAAGGGCGTTAATGTGGTTCCGAAGGAGGCGAACCCGCCAAATACACCAGAACTTCGTCCGATCGAAAAGTTTTGGGCGATAATGAAGAAGAAGTTGAAGAAAAGAGAGAGAACTGGGTGAAATTGTGTAAGGAAGATGGACAAAGCCTTGCTCAAGATCTCATGAGCAGTTTTAAGAGACATGTACGAGCATTCAGCTTGGGGGAGGAAATTCAATAAATAAATTATGCCAAAACATAGCTAATATATAGTTATTTAATCCCTGAAAATTTGAGAAGTATCCGATTTAAAATGAATTTTCGGTGATCATTTTTGTGTGTCTCATTTTTTTCGAGTCCAGTCTTTATTTATTCGTTTATTTACCGTCGCACAGTGATCGGAAAAGCCTTTTTTAATGGCGAAATTAATAATTCCTAAGGCTTACGATTCCGAATCATGGTGTCTTCTACAAAGTTGTACTTAAACAAGTTGTCCATCTTGTGGTGATAATTTAGTAGTTACAAACTTTTTCGCTAGGGCGGCGCTGTTGCTAACTTTTGAACGAAACACAATAGAAGGTTAATGTCAGAAGCAAGTTTGTAGGGAATACAATTTCAAGCAGCTTTGCTGAATACACCATTTATCAAGCTCTTCATTCGACCATAATAGAGCTATTTTTTCGCTTTAAAAAATGAGTTTTTTTTATTATAACTCTTTTGTTTCTCATTTTGAGAAAAAGTTATATTCTGACAAAATATAGAAAAGTCAAGTCAAGTTCAAGTTCAAGTTTATGAAGTGTTTTTTGTTTAAAATGTGTTCAGCTACTTTGATTTGAAATTGTGTATGATTCCTTTGTCGGTGTCTTTTTTTCTTTTTTTTACCTTTTAAGTACGTTTTTTTCTATTATTTCCCCACACCACTTTTTTTCCCCTTTACAGGGGAAAACAAATTTTTTTTCAACAACAAATTTATATATAAACCCCCCTCCTCCACCCCGCCGGGCCAAACCCACATTTTTTCCAAAAATCCCCCCCCCTTTAACCAAAAAAAATACCCAACCCCCCAGTCCACCAAAACCAGCCACCTTTTTTTCTCTACACTTCGTCTGAAGATTACTTTATCCTAACAATTGAAATTAAAAAGTAAGATGATGTATGATGATGTATGATATGTACTACCACCCATTGTAGCACGGAAACTAAGTCCGACAGCAATGGGCTCTCCTCTCTGTTAGACTTGATCAAGCTTTAATAACCACTGATTATCCTAATCATGCCGTTGTATGAAGGGCCAAAAAGGGGTTGGGTGGATCGATAAGCAACATCACTTATACGTATCCACAGGGATATAGAGAATCTCCTTCCAACAACAAGACTGAACAATTGGTCAAAAAAGCAAGCTATCTAACATGAGGATGCCCCAATGGGCGGGGAGAAGAGCCCGCCCTCTATTCACAAACTGTTAGCAATGGGGAGTTGGCATTCCCACTCTCCCCATCCAGAGTGCTTCAATCGGGTGCCCTGATGGTCCCTCCCATTCCCATGAAATATTTATATAATGGTGTATATATTTAGGTGAATGAAAAATACTACAAGCATTCGTATCTATAATATATGATCTTCATTCGGTTGATCCTGAAATGCAAGAAATGTTGTAAAATGTTAAAGTGTAGAGTTCTGTGGTTCGCGCTTAAGCACGTTTTCGTTCGATTTCAGCGATAGCAGCATTTCACCAAAATTTTGATTTGAAGTATTCTGAAAAAGTTTATTAAATCTATTGAAATTTTACAAAACTAACATTTATACATTTTAATTTACTGTTGCCATGGTCACTATTTGCTACTTGATGCTGATTTTATAATAACAATCCGCTTTTATTTTTGCTGACCTAATAGTTATTGCTACCGAGTTAGGAATGGGAAGATTTAACTGGAAGGGAATTAAAGATAAATGGGCATAAAAACAATAAGTAATGTTCTAATCTTCTTTGTAGTAAAATCAATAAAACAAAATTACCAAATATAATGATATTGTGAGTTATGATCCAGTAATGACAAAGATTGAAATGTAAAATCAAACACTAGCCAAATGGCACACAGCGCTGCATGAATTAGATCAGCTCAGAATTGTTAAAAAGTCCATTTGTAAACCGGAAATGAAAAATACATTCAGCGATAAGTGCAAAAGCCTACCACAGATTCCGTAATTTTCAAAAGCCTACCACAGCTGTAATTTTCTGCGTTATATACGGGACATATAAGGAATGCTATATGTCATAAATTGAATGTATGTTTCGTGTTTAAACCAGATACCGCCTAAATCAGGTTTGTTGCATGAAAATGTGAAGGTCATGATATGATGGAAATAATACGATGTTGTAAAGAAATACTACATAATGTACATATAATAATTAAATGCCGCTATTTGCCTCTTCCGCTGCGATGTTAGATTATTAAAACTCTAAAATAGCAAAAATTCCAACGTGATAAAAATAAAGTTGATCACCTGACATCCTAGCAAAATAGCAAAGAAAATTCAGGCAGATAAATTTCATACGAGTATGATGATACTGCCCAAAAATGGAAACTCAATAAATCAAAACAAACAAAAAATTAAAAATGAATGACAGGAAATTCTAAAATAGAAAATGTAGGATCACAAACAATGTTAGTTTTTGAATTAATTATTTTGGACGCAGAATTTTTTTTGTAGGATTTGTCGTATATAATCCTCCCTCTAAAAAAATGTAAAAAAAACCATCCTATCTTTTCAAATACATAACGTGAGTTAGGTGGGCCAAAACTTACAACGATGCAAATGCGAAGCTGAAAATAGCATTGAATAATATTGTGAAGGGATGTTATAATATAAAATGATAATAACAATTATATTTGTAATGTCTGCATGTCTGCTGATCCTGCTGCAATTGTAGACGGGCTTGCATTATCCTAGCCACGGGAGAAGAAAACAATTCAAAATTATTATACAATACTTGAGAATTCCATGGATGATCTGAAATTATATACCGATAATTATATACTTCCATTTTTCGTAGTAGAGTAAGATTTCAGCATGCTACTTTACCGGGGTCACGCTGCCTACATCGCCTTGGTGCGGCTGCCACCTAATGTATAGTTGACGCGATACAGCATTTCTTACTCAACCGCTGGATGCCAGGACAAACGCTGTTTGAGCCGCACCTCCTTGGTGGACAGACGCTCGGCACGCACCTCCTCAAGCTAGCTGAAGTCAGAAGGACAACAGTGCCCAGGCTGCATTACCAGCTAAGTACGCAACCCTTAGCTGGCGGTCTTTGTCATATCTTGACCCGTGGAAGCATGAGGTAGGAACTTGTGAGGACAATAGCTATGTAGCGAGGACGCACGGTCCATCCCAGGTGTCTACTCACCATTTTGCAGCCCAATTGAAATTAAAAAGTAAGAATGGAAAAACTGATTTTTTAGGGACACCCTAATCTACACCAGAAAAATAGCTCCAAACTAAAGCAGTGCACAAGCGCCGGATGCTCCAGCCGTGAATGAGCAGCCTGAAGCGTGTTTTATTGGCTTTGTTTGCGTAACTGTACACGGTGTTCAATAAGTTCGAATACAAGTTTTCATCATTGCGTAGGTATGCGCCATGTACATATTCTGCATTGGTATTGGTGTCAGCTTTAGCTTCATTCATACGCTACCGAATGTGCGCGGTGTTGACATTCTGTTAGTTGTTGTTTGTTTGTTACGCGCGATGAAAGAGTATCGGGACTTCGTAATTAAGCGTTTTTTGAACGGTGAGCGACCCGGCGATATATTCCGGCTGCTGAAATCGCATGGGGTCAAGCGGAACTTTGTCTACACGACCATCAGGCGATACCGGGAGACGTCCTCGACCAATGACCGTGCGAGATCCGGTCGGCCGCGTTCAGCGAGGACGCCACGGGTCATCAAGATCGTGAGGGAGCGAATTCGGCGCAAAAAGAACCGCTAAATCCGGAAAACGGCTGCAGATCTCAACGTTTCCATTGGAACCGCTCACACCATACTCACCAAGGACCTTGGTTTCAGGCCTTACAAAAAACGTAAGGTCCATGGCGTTTCGGAGGCTACCAGCAAAAAGCGGTTGGATCGAGCTAAGAGGATCCTCTCTCGGCACGCTGGTCAGGAGTTTGTTTTTTCGGACGAGAAACTGTTCGTGCTGCAGCAGCCGCACAATGTGCAAAATGACCGGGTGTGGGCGCCATCGAGGGACAGCATTCCTGAATCCAATATAAACATCCCTCGGTTCCAAAGTGCCGCGTCGGTGATGGTTTGGGGGGCAGTATGCAAACGTGGTAAGCTACCCTTGGTGTTTATTGAAAAAAACGTCAAAATCAACGCGGCGTACTACAAAACTGAGGTTTTGGAAAAGGTTGTTGTCCCCAGTCTCCGAAGCCTCTACGGCGATGAGCACTACGTGTTCCAGCAGGACGGTGCACCAGCCCATACGGCAAATGTGGTTCAAGCCTGGTGTCGGGACAATTTAACCGACTTTCTGGACAAAACTTTGTGGCCTCCCAGCTCCCCGGACTTGAATCCTCTCGACTTTTTTTGTTTGGTCCTATATGATGGCGAAGCTGAACGAATACAAGGTCAGCACTTTGGATCATTTCAAGACGGTAATTCTCAAAATCTGGGACGAAATGCCCATGCAGTCCGTGCGTGCCGCCTGCGACGCGTTCGAGAAACGTTTGAAGCTCGTTAAGGAGTACAAAGGGGGGGTCATTCCAAGAGAAATGTTGTAAACGTTCCTTGTAAACATAGCTTTCAATAACATAAATCCAAAAAATAAAAAAACATGTTTTCATTTTTTTAACAAATTTTGAAAGTGTATCCGAACTTATTGAACACCGTGTACAGCATTCAGTTTTGAAAGAATAAGTATTTCCATTGGTGTGGACGTGTATGTATGTAGCCAATGGCTTTCTCAAGTCTATCAAAATCATAATTATGAAAAATCAGCAAGTTAGAGCTGCTGGACGGCATGTTTTGGAGTAAAATCGTAAATGGCTTCTACTACGGGTTTACCCGGGGACGTTCCGGTGTTTCCGAGAGAGGCCAATGTATCCAATGGCCTTCTGAAGTTTATAAATATGGGGGAGGAATAAAAAATCATGAAGATAGAGCTGCCGCACGGCAAGTTTTGGGTTAAATGCCTAACTGGTCCCTACTACAGGTTCTCCCTGGAACGTTCCGGTGGTTCCGGGAGAGGCCAATATGGTCAACGATCCACTTTAAGTTTACAATAAGGTGTGTGATGAAAAACCAAGAAGAAAGAGGTGTTCCATGGCATGTTTTGAGTAAAATGAAGAGTAAGCCGCATCCAGGGCCCTTTATCAGAACCTGTTCCACGGAAATGGCTTTATCTCGGCCAATTTAAGGCCGATTCTTGTAATCAATATTTTATTCGCTTGATAAATATTTTGTTTTTTCGTGTGTTTACAAAAAAAAAAGTTTGACAACGGCATCTTGTACAGAATCTCATCACAAATTAAACATGTGAGATGGCCTCTCCGGAAACCCGGAACAACTCCGGTGTCCGGAGGCCATGGCCAATTATTTTAACAAGATACAAAATTGCATTAATTTTTCAGTCGAATGCTTGTTGGCGAAATTAAATCGGATAATATTTCATGAAGTTAGAGCACTTCAAAGTTGCTTAAAAATTTGCCTGTCCCGATCATTTTGTCTATCCCCTGTATGGGAAGGTCCATTAATTATGTCACGCAGTAAGGGGGGATTGGGGTTTGTTAAAACGTGACAATCCATAAAAAGAATTTTAAGGTCCATACAAAAAACGTGACAAGGGGATGGGGGTCATAGAAAGTTACTTTTTGCGTGACATAATTAATGGACGTTCCCTATGTAACAAGTCGTTATGTTTGTATTTAGCGATAAATCATCAAACCCTCCCATTAAACGAGCAGGATTAGAGGGTCTATCGGTGCCGGGTCCCTCCTAGAAGCCTGCCATTGGTAGGTGCCCCCCATTATCTCACAATCTAAGCCTATATCACGGTTGCAATCAACCTAGCAACGAAATCATCAAAGACCTCTCAACCAGAGCAATGGCAAATCTCAAAAATTTTGGCATCGATTTTTTTTTTATTAATTCGAAAAGGGGAGAGTTTCGCACTTTGTTACTCATCAATCAAGTTTCGACACCAAGGGTCACAAACTTATTTCAGTAGAATTGTTAAGAATTTATAATACTTATGTAGTCCTACGTCAACAAAGGGGTTGTGTCTTGGACAATCCCTCATTTTTTTAATGCAGACGTTAGGCGAAAAACAGTAAAATGTCTTTCGAATTTTACCAATCAAGAATGCTCAAGCCGGGCTTATTATTTGTACCATTTCCTAAAAACCATTGAATCGTTACAAACTTTCAGCAGTGAAAGATCCTTAACTTTCTTCTTAAATAAATAAAAAAGACGTCTGCTTCTCTTTCTGCAGTTGTGCTAGTCAAGACTCTTTCTGCAGTTGTACTACCCATTATTTCAATTTCTAGCCATTTGGAGCAACTATCAACGATCAACAATAAAATATTTCCTTTGATATGAAAAAAAAAAATAGTAATGGGTTATATCAGGGATATAACCGCAAGGTTCACGTAGCACCGCGTTGGTTTATAGTTATAATGGTATCATCTAATTTTTTACGTATCATTACACATATGGTTGGTTAAAATGTTAATAAAATAGTTCTATAATTTTGCTTTGGATCCGTCCTTTCTTATGAATTTTGCTCCATTTTCTTGATCCTCATCTTTCTGGGCGACGATTTCAGAAGGGACGAATGGCCTGTTTTCAGTGGCCCGAAATGGAAACCAGTAACTTTCTGATTAGCCAGTCTTGCGAGACTCTGTCTCCCATACTACAACCGGGCGGACTGTGGCGGGTGGACAAAGCCTTGTCCGAATCACCAGCTGAGAGCTCGTGTCGAAAACTGAAATCATTTTGGTTCATCTCGCGTGCCATATACTACACACTTAGAAAATTTTACAGTATTCGGTAATTTTTTACCGAACTTTCAACAGCTGAACGTTCGGTAATCCGACTTAACGGATTTCGGTAAAATTTGTCAAGTTCCGGTAATTTTTTTTACCGGAATACTGTAAAATTTCATTGAAATCCGGTAAATCGGATTACCGAACGTTTAGCTGTTGAAATTACCGAATACTGTAAAATTTTCTAAGTGTGTAGCGTTGATAGCATAGCCCTGAATGAAGAGAGGCACGAAAATACAGTACGAAGCACAATTTTAAAGAAGGGAAGGGCTTCAGTTATAAAATCAGACACCGGCAACAAAGCAAAACAAATTTGCAGCTGAGGGGTGTGGCTATTTCTGTATTCATCATGGAATGAAACTAAATGAAATAAAAAGAAGAAGACTATTTGAACCATTTGTTACCCGTTTCTGAGGACCCGGATAGGGAAAGCGTATTTTCAACCTGTTCATACGGAGATTTGTATGGAAGCAAAAGTAGGTCATTTTCAATTAAAAACTTGAACTACTTATACTAAAAGCACTTAATTGTAATTTCAATGCAAAATTTTTGTAAGTATTTCTTATCAAATGGTGTATGAATGAAGTCATTGTGTTCAGTTGAACGAGAGTTATTAGCGTTCAAAAACCTTTCACTTTAGCGTAACGCTCTCATGTTTCAAAATTTTGAAATGACACCCGGTATAGAAAAGAGAAACGTAGTCCTACGTTAAGAAATCAGCATGAACCCTACTTTAAGGCTTCATTGTTGGTTTGTTTGTCTCTTTGCTTCCAAAAGAATTTGTCATTTGCAGGCAAGTATTACAGCAATTAACAAAGTTTTCAACGGTCTGGTTTATGCCAAACCAATAAACAATTTTAATAGCAAGTTGTTTCATTTTAATTATAACGTTATGATAGGAGTGTATTACTTTTAATATTTTGCCTGGCAAGAAAATAGGTACTTCTACCCTAGCTTGAAGCAATAAACAACCTTGAACTTCTTCTAAGTCATGACTTTACCAATAAACATATGTATAACATCGTAGAACTTTTTTTTTGGCCACCAACGGGATGTAATGTTAGCCTATCACCTTCATTCGGCCTATGTACCAAATATGTCATTAAGTTAGCAATAATCAACAAAATCATGTTGCTAATGGATGACCGATGTAATTCAAAGCAATTTAGACAATATTAATCAACTTATAGTTGTTCACTTCCGCGTAATTTTCGATTTCTTGAACTTTTGGGGCATAATGATTTCACTGGTTAAGCTGAACAGATGATCTTCAAGTGATCTAAATTTGGCTTAATTGAATCGATGAAGCGAGTAATGCAATCTGGATGTACAGAAAATAGTTACACGTTACAAACTAACTGTTCACATAGCTAAAACAACAATCATTTTTCAAGAAAATCGTAGACCCAAAGTTGGGGACATATTTTTTTATGTTCCCAACTGTGGCCTGTTGTATCAATAACGTAGTAAAAAGGCTGTTATTGGTTTTAAGTGGAAATGCATGAGTTTGTGGTTATTTGTATTGAAGTGGCTCATTTAAACACAAACCGAAGGAACAAAATCATTGTAGAGTGAATTATAATGTTTTCATCATTGAATGGCTGATAAATCATTAATTCATAAAATTAGAAAAAAAAAATCATACGAAGACTGCATTTAGTAATAAATCCATCGAATGGGACGAAGTTGCATCCATGAATAGACCCAATTTGGTGCTTATAGACCGACATTAAATCCATATCCCTCGAAAGTTTCTGACTTCATAAAAAGAGTTGTGTAACTTTTAGTGATACATACTACCAAATGTCTTATCAAACTTATCTTAGCAAGTGTATGACTAGTTGAATCTCGCTTACAGCTTAATAACTTTATGAGTAATAATAAAAGTCAAGGGACACATACCCTATCTGTTGTAAAAAATGCATCATTTTTGGTTTCTCGTGTTGCTAATGCGCAATCAAATGGAAATTCGTCAGACAAGATTTCACATAATCACAGGCAGTGTCCTGTACTAATTGTTCCTGCAATGGAAAACGTTAACAAAAATCTACATTTCCTTGTCTTTCCGCAGGTCCGTATACAATATCATACTCGATTATAGCTAAATCCATTACATATCTCCGTAAATTAGTGACAAAAATTGAATTACGACCTGGTTTGCCGAAAATACCTAATAGTGGCTTATGGTCAGTGTATAAAGTGATTTTTTTTTATGGTGGATACCACAGCCAGCGCAATATAGGATAGGTTTTTTGCGCATTATTTGAAGAAAATGAAAAAAACCAAATAGGTCTCTCAAATCCATCCACTAATTGTTAAATAACTCCACTCAACCCAACGCACCAGTACTGACAACAATTGTTTTTTTTTTTGGATCATAGAAGGTATATTTGCCGCTAGTAACTTCCTTTTGGATTCCGCAAACGATTTATCACAAATAAAACTCCACACAAATTTAAAATTCTTTGTCAACAATCCATACAAAGGATTTAGAGTCATTGAAAGGTTTGGCAAACAATTATTGTTATAAATCAAAAGTCCCAGATATGCTTTCAACTCATTGACATTCTCTGGGTTTTTTTTGCTGTTTGTATTGTTGAAACTTTATCTGGGTTTTGAAGGAGACCCTGGTCTAAAATAATATGTCCTAGATAATGCAACTAATTGACGAAAAATTTACACTTATTGAAGTTAACCTTAATATTAGCTTGTAACAAACGCTCCAATACTATTTCTTATTTCCTCAGATATTCTTTAGGACTTTTTCCTGCAATTAGCACATCTTCAAGATAACAGTAAACAAATTCAATTCCCCTCAAAAAATCGCCTATAATTTGCTGAAATATTGCTGCACTGGAAGACGCACCTTAGGGTAGCCTATAATATAAATAACCCTTTAAAGGTGTTGATGACAACGAATTTTCTTGATTTTTCTGAAAGATTTAATTGTGTATACGCCGTTGTCAGATCCAATGCTTAGAAACATATACATCCAGCTAAAGACGCAAATAAATCCTGCGCAGTTGGCAAAGGGTACGTATTTGGTATCAAAACTTTGTTCAAAGATACTTTACAATCTATTAAAAGCCTAATTTCATCGTTCTTTTTTGGAGCAACTACAACTGGTTATTTTACTATTTTTTTTTTCAATTCAACCGGCCTACTTAATACCGAAACTAAAGATTCACTGTCAATTTACATTTTGATGGATTTCCCATCAATGCAAACATCTAACAGACAAGGTTCACTGACCCTGCTAATATCATGCAAGGATAGTAATCACCTGAATCCGCGTCACTATAGTAATCCATCCTTAGCTGCTGAAAATATCCAAAGGGATCTTCCTCGCTAGCGGCCTCACCTAGGAATTTAACCGGATTTCTTACTGGATTCTGTCCAACGTACCTTGTGAATACCAGCACAGTTCTGTCCAGTTAGAATCTGGAATCACATATTGTGTTTCAGTGGCACGGAAATTGACCGCTGCAAGAATTCTTTTACAGCGGTTTGTTAACCTAGTCGCCCACTTTCTGTGGTCTAAATTTCACGGTGTTTTGTGCAGTGCAAAAGTTATTCCAAATGGAAGCCGAGAGGAGTGAAAAAAATCTGCACACCCACGTTGAAAATCCAATGTGGTCCGCAATAAAAATCGCAAAAACGTTGAAAATCGCCAAAACAACCGTGTATGATGTGCTCAAACGTTTCAGGGAGCGAAAGAGCGTGGATCGAGTGCCTCAAGGTAAGCGTCGTAGTGGAATATATGACCGCAAGCAAACCCTCATCTAGCAAACCCATATCAGATTATGAAATCGCACAAAAATACGCTGCTGCTCGCAGTACCGTTCGAAGAATTCGTTTGCGAGCAGGATATCGTTCTTATCGAGCCAGCAAGCAACCAAACAGAACGTTGAAGCAAAGTTTCGTCACCAAAACTCGAGCTCGGAAATTGTACCAGCAGGTTTTGACGAAGTACCAAGGATGCCTGCTCATCGATGATGAAACCTACGTCAAAATGGATTTCGGACAGCTTCCTGGCCAAAAATTCTACATGGCGACGGCACGAGGAGATGTTCCTGCGAAGTTTAAGTTTGCTTTTATGGACAAATTTGCCAAAAAACTGATGATTTGGCTAGGGATATGCAGCTGCGAAGTAAAGACCAAAGTGTTCGTGACGAATAAGACGATGGACTCGAAGCTGTGCCTTAAATACTAAGACCAGTTATCAAGTTATTCATTCCTGATCGGGAATGGAAACAGCAGTAACGACAATTCTACCGACGAACCACTTTATCGCCACAAAATCAACAGCAACAGCAACAAAATCTATTGATTCCGAAGCACGGCCTCGACCAGGGAACAAAACAACTATTCATAAAGTACCTACCCGACCAGAAGGGTATAACATAAAAATAACAAAATTATTACAAACCTTGTTACGACTAACTGATTCCGAGACAAATTTGTTGAGAACGTTTTCATCTGGATAATTGTATAACATACTTATAACAAATTAAGATATAATGCCCTGGGAGGCACAATCTGCGCAAAGAAATAGATTAATTCTACCATTCGCTGATATGATTTAGCTATATCGTAACAAAACTGTTTCAAAGTTAGTTTTGTTTATGTTACATCTATATCATAGTTTGCTGTAATTTGGTTACTTCTTGAGGATTTTTTGTTACAATTTCTGTTATTTTAACTACATCCGCGATCTTAATTCTAACTACCTCTGTTATAAAAACAGCGTAACTGAATAACAAAACTTGAAATAATGTTGTTGTTTCCTTCTGGTCGGGTAGTGCTTTCAATTTCTATTCTAAACTTTTCAGCGCCGTTTATACCCAACCAAATGTGGGCATTTAATTGTTGTACTCACCACCAAAAACTGGACCAATTGGGCTCTACTTCCAACGCCTTAAACTATTCACTATTTTAACTTTGCACTAAATATTATATCCTCGTCGCCAGTTGAAAGATCCTTAACTTTCTTCATAAATCAATAAAAAAGACGTCTGCTTCGTTCAGGATATCAGGATATCAGCGAGCTACTTTATTTACAGCTGTCAACAGCAAACCTCGCCAGAATCAAGGTATAACGACTATGCTAACAGGTTGACCACAACATAATAACCCAAGTAACAATTTCAGTTCTATTCCAGTATAGCACTCCTCCCGGCTTTGTTGATGACACTACATTCAAAACTGTTTTATCCACCAACACCTCCTCTATGCATCTTTAAAGCCGAAATGTGTACAAAGTGGCCCACTCTATAGACGGTTGTGAAAACAAATTAATAAAACCTTTCTAAGACCATAAAGATTTTGAAAATGTTCTAGTGAAAGCTGTTATGACCACTTGAGAACCATCATAAAACCTATTGGCCGCCATCAAAACCAGCATAGGGCTGAATGGCCATAGCTGTCAAACTTCACGGCGATATCGTGGTTGGTTTTTGTTGTTTTGCTTTGTTGCTCTTCTGATTCATTCACCAGTAAATAATGGCTAAGAAAAAAGTTCTACTGTTGCGGGAAATTATGATTGATAGCAAAATATACAAAAGAAATTGAGTTTTTTTTATAGCGTATCATGCTCCAAATCATATGCGCATTAAATTTTATGGTGAATATTGGCACGATAAGAGCCGAAAATTAATGCGCCTTGGAAATTATGCGAGTTTACAACAACAAAAACAAAATTGAAATAAATATATTCGGTAAATTAATCATGAAACTCCTGAAAATTGATAGAATTCAATAAGGTTATCCAAACGAATACCAAAGTTTGTCTCAGATCTACAGTTCAATTGTATTACATTTAAAATTTGGTGTATTTATTTTTTCACATTTCAATTATTTCATATATTTCAATATGGCGATTGCAAGAAATCACAGTTTTGCCAAAAAAGCCAATTTATCTTAGCAATGGCTACTATAGAACTATCTGGTTTCTCCCTGCCCGTGTTCCCCGTTAGTTCCTTTTCTGGGGGGCAAATGGTTTTTATTTTTTTTTCCCCCAATAAGGATAATAAGATGAGTCCAAGAGCGGCATTACCAAACAGCATTTTAGGGGTTATTAAGGCAAAATAAAACATTTGATAGGAGTAAAAGGAATTTGAGGAAACGAGGTTTTAAGGTCGTTGTAAACAAGCTGTGTAGGTTCTCGTAACCCTGACTAGAATTTGAAACCTATTGGCGTCTTTTGTTGCCGTATAAGGCCGAATTGTTTTTTTGTGGTTTTCTAAAACTTTAATAAAACTTAATAAAGCTGGATGGTTTTGGCAATGTTACTTGGGAAACGTTTGTGCGTGTGAGTTCTGAGTTACACCTAAAATATAAATACAGCTTCCTCAGGATTAAACTTTAATGTAAATGACAGGGAGTATGATGAACTACTACTTCTGAAGAGGACTGATTTCCGTCAATCAGCGCTATTTCTCAACCGTATTTAAACCAAACGAGTTGATTTTTGAAACATGTATAGCTCCACACACCTCCTTATCATTTACAAGAAATCAGATAGTGTCAAAGTCGTTCTCCACAGTACTATTTGAATTTTATTCAGACCCTCACAGGGCAAACCATAAAACACATATTTTGACATTTGCGCATCCACATGAATTGTTTTTACATCTAGCAATATTGTGTAGAATAACGGCTTTCTGATTCTCATCAAACAATTTCAGTTTCAATTTTATGAAACTTTATTTCTAGCACTCATCGTACTCACCCAACCAAATAGCTTATTTGATGCGTTTGACGTCGAAAATATCAGAAGCCGCTCTAAGGAACTTTGTTTTCATTTTTTTAACAATACCCTGTCATAAAATCTATCAAACAGCGTAACGATGTCCTTAAACCATTATTACCACGTTGAATTTTAAAGCGTTTCTATTAATTACGCTGCATCTGCTCACAATTGTTAGAACATAGTTGAGCCCCTTCTCCAACCGGGGCCCAGTGGTCGATTGCTAACCGAAGGGCATAATTGAAAATGTGGATCCAGCCTGTACACCTCAATGGTCGTACATCGATTCGATCCGTGGAATGAATCTTCGCCTTCTGCGAACACCGGAACTGCAAATGCAATAAATGCCCTGCATCCGAGGAGCAGAGACTCAGCCCGAGTTACGAAATTAAATTCAAATGGGAATTTGCGGTAACAAAACAGATCAATCTCAATTTAAAGTTTTGTGCCACACTCTCTCTCTCTCTCTCTCTCTCTCTCTCTCTCTCTCTCTCTCTCTCTCTCTCTCTCTCTCTCTTCCGACTGCTAGGCGACGAGTCTTCGGAAGGCTGTCTTTGAGGGGGTTGCAACTTCGGTATTATTGTGCAATTGTACGTTACCTACGACGACGTCGACGGAGAGTTTCCCTCTAAAGGGTGTCCACGATAAAATTGCATCACATAAAATAATTCGGGAAAATTCAGTTTTTCCATCAGATTGTCTTCAAACTTTCAAGGTATTAAATAAAATGAGTTTACTGAAATAAATTAGCCAGTTGTATTTTATTCAATGTTGCCACCTGAGCTCAACAATGGAATTCCCCAAGTTTTCTTAAATTTCTCAACTGTTCTGACCACTTTAAAATGTTCAAGAGTGCCGATGTTCGTTTTGACCGCGTTTATCCAGACTGATAAAGATTTGTAAAGTCCAGTACGATTTGTTTTACACGGCTCTTTATGTGGGATTTTAGAAATTACGTGTGAAATAATATAGTCATAATAATATTTTAAATTATAGGTACCATAATTTAGATATTATTTATAGTGCATAGATAGGTAGATAGTTCAATGCTATGTTCGATTGAGGTTAGGTAGGATGAATGGATGCGCTCAAACTGGTAATTACGCTATAGTTTTGAGCAATAATAATATAGGTTGACTATCAACGTATTACAATAGGATAAGGAGTAGTTCAATAGATTTCGAAGCAAGAGCGAGTAATGGCGCTATAACCATAAGCCATAGGGAGCTAGGACTATAGTTAATGCTAAAGTCCCAACCGTTTGAAGAGAAATGGAGCATCACTTAACCTTCTTAGAATAGATGCTCCCAACGACCTTTTTTGAATAAATTTTTGTTCTGATCACCAAACAGGGCATTCTGTTCAACTATTCTCTCCAACTATTCATTTCCATTTTCCTTTGATATCTACTGAAGGCTACGTGGGTTCCCCGTGTCTTCTTAAGGTTGATACCAAATCCTTCCTATCACCAACGGTTGCATGGACGTGGCCAGGTGAGCGATCGAGGAGTGTCTTCGTGGTGATTATTGTGTGAAAAAACGTATCAGTAACTGGTTTCGTTTCATGGTGGCATGCAATGTCTTCAACGAATTATTCCTCATCGTAGCTCCATCCACGAGGTGTGCAAACGTCAATGCTAATGCTAATGCTAAAGGAGTAGTTCAATAGATTTCGAAGCAGGTTTTAGGGCCTAACATGTACTCAACTCTTCTTTTCATCACTAAACGTCCTAATTAACTTGTTTCTGTTCTCGTTTTGTTTCGGTTTGTTGTTCTTACTCACAAGCAGTGTCAGGCGATCGCTCTGTAACTTCAAATCAGTGCCGCCGAAGCAGCAGGGGCTGAGCTGCTCGAGGAGAAGCACATTCAGAAAGGGAGCGTGCCGTTCGATAGTCAGGCAACACTACCCCTCGGTACGCCAGCGTTCAGACTGGCTTACTTACATTGCGCCTTACGTTCAGTACCGCAAGCTTGGTGGCCGCTCGAACGTATACTCCATTGGAAGTTCGCACGGTCGCCGACCGTACTTGTCCGTCCTTGCCTGGGTGGATGTCGATGATTTTTCCCTTGCGCCAGCAATTTCTGGGAAGCTTGGGGTCAGCTATTACGACTACGTCACGTACCATGACAGGTTCGTTTGAACCATTTGGACCACTTGGTGATTTCTGGCAGGTAGTCACCTAGCCAACGCCTCCAGAACATGTTGGCGAGTAAATGTGACGCTAGGATGTTCTGACGGAGAGCAGTATTACTGTCATCGAGTGTCGAAACCGGTTCGATCCCGTTTGAGGAACCAAGGAGAAAATGGTTCGGTGTAGAAGCCGGAGCACAGTCGTCCTCCGACCTCAATCAATAGGTTGCGTAGGACTTCATCAGATTGATTTCGTGGTGGGTTGATAGTTTGAAGGTTGCGCTTTAAGCTGCCACTCACTGTCACCCATGTGTGGGATAAGGGGCGGGTTAAATGACCATGTTGTTTCTACGGTTACGAACTCCTGCATAACTTCATCTAAGTTCACTTCTGCTGTTGCCTCTTTCATCTGACGAGACGGTCCAATACAGTTTGTTCCTCTATCCCTTTAGATCATGCTGGGCGTGTCACGACGCACAATAAAGTTGCGGATCGCCATTACATAGGATTCAGTGCTTAAAGAGTGTACCACTTCAATGTGGATTGCCCGATCCGTTAGGCACGTTGCGAGCATTCCCCATCGTTTCTTAATTCGACTTCCTGCGACGACTTTAAACGGGCCGAAAAAATTGAGTCCTGTTTACGTGAAAGGCGGTGAGTAAGCTGTTAGGCGAGCAGCTGGAAGATCGGCCACAATCGGTAAAAGTGGTTCAGCGTGATCGGTGATGGCAGCTGTTCCTTACTTTCAAGTAAGCAGCAGGGATGTGTGCAAGGTTCTCGTGCTGTTGGAGTTTTGCTCTTTCTAGAGTTTTCTCTCTCTTTCGAGTCCAGAAAATCGATCTCTTGCGCGTAGCCATCGCGTTGGGCAGACCGTAGGAGACAACCTTCGAACGAAGTTATTTCATCAACTGTTGGTGATCCTGTAACCATTGGTTCTCTGCGGAGTTTTCGATGACAGTTGTCAGGGAAGCGAATTGCAAAGGGGATGACATTGAGCAGGTGTTTCCAGCTGGAGAAGTAACTGGAATCTATTATAGGCTCGTGCGGAGAGTGATACGCAATCAAGTTGGGTCGAAGTTTCTCTTCTGCGGAGCTACTTTTGAAGGCTGCTGTGGCCAGTCGGTTTCCTGTCTCCATAAGAAAACTGGGCCTTTAAACCATCTGATTATACGTGTGAAATCAGGTCTGGAGCTTCAATTGGTACCGTCGTCCGCTACGTTCATTTTGGAAGGCACCCAGCGCCACTAGTTTGCTTTTGAAGTCTCCAGAACTTCGCTAACACGGAACGCGACGTATTGTGTGTACCGACGGTTGTCGGAATTCAACCAACAGAGTACGTCCCGAGCGACTTTCCAGTAGCACTTGCTGGTTATTTTGTAGGAAATTTTGTGTGCTGTTACAGCCAGCCTTGCGCCGACAACTGTAATCCAAGCGCTCCCTCTTTTTCTTCTTTTTTACCCCCCCACCCCCCCCCCCCCCCTCCCTCCCCTCCCCCCCAACGTGGGATCGATACAAATTTTAGAGGTACTACTCTGGTCTTAGCTGCGACGATGGAGCACTTGATAGTCCTCTATCTGATGAACCGTAGGAAAGCAACAGCAGCTATTCCACTTTCGTTGGCATCGACGAATGCATGGAGTTCCACTTCCTCATATGAACCTTGGATAGTCGACCGGTAGCATCTGGAGACTTGAGCTTCCTCCACCTGCAACAACAACTTGAACCATTGCTGCCATTTTGTGAAAGCACTATCAGTTATCTCTGCGTCCCACTGCAAACCAGAGCTTCATACTTCTTGCAGGTAAGCGATTAGGCCGAGAAAAGTCGAATAACGACATCAGCACCCGTAGAACCTCTCGTTTTGTAGGGCGTCGGTGGCCCTCCAGAAGCGAACGACCGTATCGGCTCCACCCAACCTTGTATGCAAAGGTGTCAGATGTGGTGCACCACTACATGCCCAAGACCTTTTCGGAGCTGATTTCTGGTGATAGGTCCAAGTCTTTCTCTCGCGATGAGCTGAACCAGCCGAGGCTGAAAAGCTCAATAATAAAGATATCTAATCTAATCTAATCTAATCTAGTCTTTCTCTTTTGCTCCTTTCTCAATGTGGGCACTTAGGACTGTCGGCGAATTACTATTCCAATTTCGGATCTCTAATCCACCTTGCTGATGGACGTGTTTCACTTCCCTTGCCAATCGCACTGCTTCTTCTTCGGTTTCCAAGCTGCCGAACATATCATCTACGTAATGATTCTTCTGGATTACATCGGCAGCCTTCGGATACTCTCTCGCATGACGCTCTGCATTTTTGTTTTTCACAAACTGCGCACAGCAGGAGCAGCAGGCACCGAAGGTCATCACTTGTATTACGTAGATAACCAATTCTCCTCCATAGAAACCGCTGGCATTGTTGATCCTCAACCTTTCTCGCAATTATAGCAATATACATTCACCGAGAGTAACCTGTAGTCCGCTATCATTCGGTGCAATGTCTCTGCTAGCGCTGCTTATTTGATTAGGCGCTTCTGAAGGCATTGATGTCTACGCAAGGCAATTGCGTAGTTCACTATAATTTTTGTGTGGCTTGTGCTAACGTAAGAACGTAGTTGTCTGGTAAGCGGACACTTCCATCGCGCTATAGGAGTCCCGTCGTGTAGCGTTCACCATTATAAGCTGTCAGTTGATTCAATAGATCCTGCGCACGCTGATCGTCGGACGAATGAAGAAGTTTACTAGGTTCGGTCGGTCACACGAGCATGCATGGAAGGTATAGCTTGGGTTGTCTCTCTCTCTCTGCGTTGCCTCCGCCACCTACCGACCAGCCTAAGCGGGTTTTAACCGCCACTGGCTCTCCTTCGTTCCCTTCTCTACTCTTCAACGTAAGACTAACCTGCACGTGCTTCATACCGATGAGAATGATTGGCCGTGCATCGAAATTGGAGTCGATGGGCAGCCCGTTCAGATAGCGATGGCGATTTCTCAATTCCTCTGCGTTAAGTGTCTGATGTGGAAGCAAGAGTTCTCTGACAGGTCTGACTCCAGCTAGCTGGAAGTTTTTAGCCGCGTTGTTTGTCCCGGAGATGGGCGGAGTAACGTATTCTGATTTTTTTTGCATGGCGCTGCGTCCCTCCCAGTCCAGCAAAGGCATAGCGATATTGTGATGCCTTCGATCCTCAACTGATGTGCAAGGTCTTGGTCGATCAGACTAAGATGTGATCCTTCATCTAAGAATGCATCGATGTGGACGGAACCCTCGGACCGCGGAGTACTACGGGCAGATGGCAAAATAGACTTGCACTCGATTTCGTTTGATGGGTGTTGCAGTCGTGCGCTGGAGTTTCCGCAGCAGGTGATGATAGTCTCGGAAGTGGAGCTGTGTGCGTCGATGGTGCTGAAGCAGCTTGGCGAGAAGATTGCTGAGCTCTCTGATAATTATGGAGCGACACATGCATCCATTTTTCCCACAGGGTTTGACGTCACATCCTTCTTTATGCCCAGCGCAGGCAACTTCGGCAGACTCTTAACTCTCTTAACTTTCACGAGATAACTCCAAAAACTGTTTGCACCGAGCCACCATTTTGTAGCCTCCATTGCATACCACACAGGCTTTGGGAACAAGAGATACGTGTTTTCATACTGGCGCACAGCTGTATTCTTTTGTGGCTGCACTGGAGTTCAAGGACTTCGGATGACCACTGGACTCGGGGAAGGAGTCAGAATGACCGTTAAAGAATACGATTGATTTCTTGTTCCCATGTCCTTTGCTTCGTGTTGGCCTCGGCCAGTGAATAAACCCAATTTCCAAAGGTCGCCAAGTTGGCTCGCTGGAGGGTCTGCCGATGTCTTGCTCAGTCTGACTTGATCGATGACGGGAGCTTGTTAACGAGCTGGTGAAGAAAGGAAACGTTCAACATAGAGTCATCTAGATCATACGCGTCTACCGTGGCGCAAAAGTTTTGCACATTCACTGCAAACTCTCAATCACATCTGACTTTTCCTTCGACCACGCTCCTTTTGAACCGCCTTTTCCATCTTTTCTAACCTTCCGACCCGACATCGTACGCGAAAGAGAATTTATAACTTGTCTAAGTTCGTTTCGACCGCAATTGATTTCATTCATCCCCATATAATCCACCACCACCACCACCAAACACAATTCAATTTTCTCCCTAAAATTCACATTTTTAATTTCCGAATTAGTAAAGTCCAGAGCGATTTGTTTTACACGGCTCTTTATTTAAGATCGCTCTCACTTCTATTCAGTGCCGGCAGAGTAGTGGGGGCAGAGCTGAACGAGAAGCACATTCAGAAAGGGCGCGTGGCGTTCGATAGTCAGGTAACAAAGAGGATTCACGGTGTACATGCCTCAACATTAAGATTTTTCGGCACGAAAATGATATCTTTTGCCGTTTACTAATAGAAAGTGTATTTCGCATAATGACATGAAAAAGATGGGATTATTGTGTGACTTCACAAATGGAAGAAGTCGTTTTTGGAGACATTCTTCCAAATACACCTGTCCATTCATGGTATTCGTCGTAACGAATGATGCGTTCCGCCCTCCGCATGAACATATCACTTACGATGCCAAATTACGGAATTCATGGCAAACATCGACAATTCCTGCTTCCTGATGTTCTCTGGAAACTCATCCAACTATTCTCGTCATCTTTGACAACACTGGAGAATGTAACTTCGTTGCAATGTTTTTTTGATAGCGTATTCTGCTATTTGTCACAAGCATCAATTCTGTACCCTAAACGAACGTAATCCAGTTCGAATTCTGACCTTCTGGATGAAACGTTTGCTCAGAATCACAATTCTCTCCAAATCGTTGCTTACATGCAATAGTCAGATGCCTTTGGATCTTTTAATTACATCAGAGACTGTACATTATACAATTTCACAGTTGGTTTCGATGTGATGATGTGAAACATTATTATTTTCGAAGTTTGCGGGCAGAAATTTCTTGCAAACAAGACTGAATTTTTTTTTGGTTATTTTTGTTCAGCTGATGATGAAACTCACATATTTGGGTCAAAATGTTCAAAGTTCTGAGCGATCTGCGTATGACGCAGTTTTGTTGTGGACACCCTTTACGATAGTGGAAAATCAGACATTGGCGAGACAGTCGAGGCGGGAGACAGATTGAAGAGCGAAATTAAATAATTAAAATGCAAAATGGAAAAGCTAACCACGAAAGTGGTTCTTCTTGAAGAATCTGGCAGACGACGACTGGATGGGTTGTGAAAGAGGGAGGGAAATTTTCGAATGCAAATCACCGCCTGGTAACTGTTAGGAATAAATATAAATAAGTTTGGCGAAGAAAGTTTAAGTACTTTTGCGACTGTTCGACCACGATTTTTCCACGTCTTCGTTCCGCAGAAGCTATTGTAGAACTTTTCCGACCAATTTAGTTACATTTCTATGAGCAACAGCAGCAGTACGGGAATACTTGTTAGCCTGATCTATGCAGTCTAACTAAGCAAAGCCGAAGTCACACAAATGCCGGGCGACGAAGGGACGATCTCCTAATTAATTAAATTAAGCACAAAAACCTTATGCAAATACGACCTCCTCAGGCACCAAGCAAGACAAAAGCACAACTTTTCAGTGAGGAATTCAAAGTCTCGAAGAAGCTGAAAAGTTAAACAGAAGGAAAACCAGTTCGCTTCCGGTAGCTTACACTTTCCATGCGGCGGAGGGGCAAAGTTTTGCGCAATATGCAACTGGTCCGCTGCCCTTCCCTTCCCTCGCCGTTCAACGCCAAACTCCAATCATGTCGAACCGCATTAAAGTGCTCGTACAACATCTAGAGTTTAGTTTCAATAAACAACGCGCTGCAATATCGATATAATCGGTGCTAACTAATTTCATTAAAAGCCACCCGCCAATCGATTCTGAAACAGCGTAAACAAAAAAAGAAAAAAATGAATCAATTAGCAACCCCATTGAGTAGACTGTTATCGGGTCGAACTGTACAGCAGTCAATCGAAGTTCTAGTATAGGCCAACCGAACAAGAACAAAAAAGCCCAGCACCGCCCTAAACTGACAGAACCGGAAGTCGGCGTGGGGTCACCTCCGAAAAGTCAATATTGATAGTCAATTAATTATACAATTTGCACACCGTTTTCAATTTAACCACCGCTTGCTATGCGGTAACTGTTGGCGGCATCATGACATAGAGGGCTCGTTCGATTGTCGCTCCTGGTGCGGGAGGGTGTGGTTGATCGGGGGCGTATCTGCCACTACTCCTACAAAACTGTATCGACCGATGTTCGCCTATATTGGCAGCTCCTCCATCAGCTATTAAACAGTCGTAAATAATTCATCGATTGCTGTGCGGGGCGGCTCCAGCAGGAGGCCTTTTTCAACCCGCTAGAAGAGAGGTGTGCCTTTTGTTGTAACTGTGGCACCGTCATAACAATGTAAATGACGCGTTAAATGACTTGTAAACATAACAATTTCATTTGGATGGATTCTGTCGATTGACACGTACGAAAATACGACAACTTAAGATAGCGACGAGTTCATACTGTATTCGATGAAATTTGGACACACGCAATTGTTCGTAACTTTTTAGCGTGTGGGTAAAAATTATTGAAATTTTAACTGAATGTATTTCATTGTGTTGTGTCAATTGTGTAATGAGTTTCGTGAAAATCGGTCGAGTGATTTCAGTGATGGCTTCGAATGAAGAAATAGTGCGCCAACAAATTTTGGGCACTCACTTCGAAAACCCAAACGCTTCTCATCGATGGATCGGAAAACAGCTCGGAATCGCACATTCAACCGTATCTCATGTGATCAAAACGTTCAAGGACCGTAAGACAACCAAGCGGAAAAATGGTAGTGGCAAAAAACGTGGCACATCAAATCCGGAGAAGGCCAGGATGGTATTGAACCAATTTAAGCGTTATCCCAACATTTCGATCAGGGATGTTGCGAAAAAGGCGAAAGTTTCAGTTTGTTTTGTGCAGAAAACAATGAAACGTTCTGGATTACATGTGTACAAGGTCCAGAAGGCACCGAACCGGAGCGATAAACAGAACTCGGTGGCCAAAACTCGTGCAAGAAAACTGTACAGGGAGTGGCTCACAAAACCGTTCTGCATTGTGATGGACGATGAGACCTACATTAAAGCCGACACCAAACAAATGCCAGGACAGGAACACTACGTCGCCACCTCTAAGTTGGCCGTTCCGGAGAGTGTACGGAAGAAGAAACTGTCGAAATTCGCCAAAAAATTCCTTGTCTGGCAAGCGATCTGCGGATGTGGCAAAATGAGTCAGCCCTTCATCACCTCTGGGACCGTCAACGGACAAATCTACAAGGACGAATGCCTCCAAAAACGACTTCTGCCCTTCTTGAGATCTCACGATGGCCCGACACTGTTTTGGCCGGATTTGGCATCTTGCCACTATGCCCGGCCCGTCTTAGACTGGTACAAAGATAATAATGTAGTTTTTGTACCAAAAGACGTCAACCCTCCAAACACTCCGGAACTTCGCCCAATTGAAAAATTTTGGGCAATCATGAAGGCAAAGCTCGTTAAAACTCCAAAACTGATAGAAAATGAACTTGAACTAAAGAAAGTGTGGTTAAAAGTAAGTAAGCAAATCGGTCCTATCATTGCCCAAAATTTGATGAAAGGGTCAAGGCAAAGGTGCGGGCATTTGGGTTGGGAGAAGAGGTTCAATAAACCAATGATGTCAAAACTTAACCATTTAGTAGTACTTTATTTCCAGAAAGTTTGAAAAGAATCGGGCTCAAGGAAAATTTTTGGTGACCTATTTTGTGTGTCAAATTTCATCGAATACAGTCTTTAAAAAAAATATATATATATATAATATATTCCCAAACGCGTTATATTATAAAAAAGTGTACAATCATCACAAAATTTCAAAAGGTGGTTTTTAATTGTTAAAATTTGTTTTTGATTTTTTTTGTTTTTTTTTTTTTATTTTTTTCTTTTTTTTCTTTTTTTTCTTTCTCGTTTTACTAAAAAGAAAGATTTTTCTTGTGGCCAACGTTGTTGAACAAAGGAGGGGGGCCCAAGAGGGGGACCGTTTTTTTTTTAATTTTCCCCCGACGGGGCGCGGGAGGGAGGAGGGAAAAGTGGATTTTTCAAATTTTTTTCCTTGTGGTTTTCAAAAAAAGAGAAAGTTCGATTCTTCAGTAAAGCTTTTCTGAAGAGGTTATTTGGGCCTGATTTACTCCCTATTCAAGTAATTTAGGACTGACTCACCCAAAATTCAATTGATTTAGGACTGATTGACTTCTCATTCAAGTGTTTATAAATTGTTTAGATCTGATTAATTTCGTATTCAAGTGATTCAGGTCTGATTTGCTTAATATTCAAGTGATTCAGGATTAATTCACCTCAAATTCAAGTAATTCAGAACTGACTCATCACACATTCAAGTGATTTAGGAATAATGTTATTCATATCCAAGCAATTCAGAAAGGACTCACCTCAAATTCAAGCAATTCAGGACTGACTCATAATACATTCGAGTAATTTAGGTCTAATTCATCTTATTCAAGGCTGATTTTTTCATATTCAAGTGATTCAGTCCTGAATCATAAAATTTAAGTTATTCAGGTCTGCTTTGCTTCATACTCAAGTGATTCAAGACAGATCTACTTCATCTTCAAGTGATGCAGAACTGACTCATCTCAAATTCAAGTGATTCAGGACAGACTCACCACAAATTCAAGTGATTTAGGTCTGCTTCACTTAATATTCACGTGATTAAGGTCTTATTCATTTCATATTCATGTCATTCAAGGCTAACTAACTTTATGTTCAAGTTATTCAAGCCTCATTCACTTCATATTCAAGTGATTCACTTTATATTTAAGTAATTATGGTGAAATTCACTTCATATTCAAATAATAATCCGGCGCAATCACCGGATATAAATCCTATCGAACTGCCATGGGATATGCTAGACCGGAATACGAGAAAAATGCGTCCCTAAATAGAACCATAAATAATTGTGCGTGAGCATACAAACCGCTTGGAAGAAAATCTCGGACCATGCATTGGGGAAATTCTTTGAACGAATGCCGAGCATTTGTATGGCTGTTATTGAAGAAACGGTGTTTCGAGGAATTCAAATTTAATTATATGATAACTAGCTGAATCCGGTGCCAGCGCTGCTACGCTTGCAACTAAATGAATGAAAATTTAATAGAACTGGTACGTTAATGGTTGTCTTTTCGGAATGAGTTGTACAAACGCCGCCGCCCCCACCAACCCACCCCCTTTACAAAAACCCCCCCCCCCCCCCAAGCACACCCAAAACCCCCAAACCCCACCCATTTTCTCTATTCCCATAAAGAAATTTGTGTTTTATTTATCACCCCCCCCGGGGGCACCACACACACACAAATACAAAACACACCCCACCCCTCACCCCCCCCCCCAGCAATATATACATCTCACAAGAGGGGGGGGGGGAAGGAAACCCCACCACAAAACCCAAACTCCAAACACAATATGACAAAGGGGGGGGGGTTATAAAAAGTCACTTTTTGCGTGATATAATTAATGAACGTTCCCTAAGGGCATCTTCAGCGGCGGTCTATTTTTAGATCAACTTTATACCTGATTTGCATCAGCGAAACTTGTATAGAACTAGCTAAAATGGACCAACTTTGCGTTCCCCGCACCTGTGTTGTATTTCTTATTGTTGAACCCGCCAACACCTGTCATCCTGTCGATCATTCAACATCAGAGATCAGAAGTTTTTTATTCAGAGATCGCAGATTTTTCACACACATTTTGCCATTGATTGGTTTGACCAAATAATTTTTAATGCCAGTAGTGCGTCGTTAGCTGACGACAAGGAATACTTGTTCTTTCGTTTGGCTGAAGGTGAGTGCGAGGGTGAGTGTGTGAATGCATGCATTTCATTAAAACGATATTAGATCATGCTGATTTGTAGTTAGGCAGCGGATAAACAAGAGTCGAGACGGAGAGGGTCACGTCCTGGATGACGCCCCAACGTCGACAGTGATTTTCGTTCCGGTCATCAGAAGCTGTTCCAGGACTACTTTAGCGACACGCAAACCTACAACGAGAAGCACTTTCTGCGTTTCCGCGTGCATAGAGAGGTGTTCCTGGACATTATGCCAACTAGAGGCTTCTCCAAAATGTACCTGTATGAGCTATTTGCAAGTGCTTACCATGACCAATATATCAATAAACCGATTGTTTACTTTGAAGACTTCATTACTTTTAATTTCAGAGCAATCGAAATACTATTCGCAATCTCGGAACCTCCGCATTTTGATCTAGTCAGCATTTTCCGGAAAATGCAGAGGCTGTAAAAAAAACTAAGACAAGCATTCATTATTTAGGAATGGAACGAAATGGTAATTCACTAGCACCGGGAGCAACTTGAGGTAATTATCAGCATCCGAGGCGAGCAACACAACTTTTTGTCCGCCGCCAGCATCACACGCAGCAAACATGGTTACTTTTCGGCTCACAAATATACCTCAGAATATACTCAATAAAATTGAGTTATTGTTTAGTAAAAGCTGAAATTTTACACAATAATTGGTATTATCAAATAGCGTGTAGTGTTTTGGAACGGTATGTTTCTTGTTCCAAATTGCTGCAAGAATAGATCAAAACATATACCAGTTTTAAAATTATGCAAAATAGATCCAGTATAAAAACAAAAATTTACAACACCGGTGCAGCGATGTTTTTGCGTTTGGTCTAAAAAAATAAATCCAATCCACGATTTGGATCGCCGTTGAAGATGCCCTGACGATCCAACTCTAAAGCGTGTGGCTTAAGCGCCACTCCATAAAGGAGACCACACACCAATTCTTATTGGCCTGGTTAAGACTCTCCTCAGGGCGAGTCCATTAATTTTCTAAAAGCTTTAAGGATCGAAACAGCCGACTGGTACTCTAAACGACCCAAAACGGGACCACCCTATCACCTTCATGAAATCATAAACACGATAGTCACTCAGAGAATCCGAAACGAGCGTACGCTATAGACTAATGCACAGAAAAAGCTAACCTCACTTTTCACCATGAGAGTAAAAGAGATAGAACTAGCCATCATGTTCTCCGTTCTTTTTTCTCACACACGAATTTCTGAACACAAGGGCACCAGTATCTGTCAAATCTGAGGTGTGACGTCACTGTGATTTGGACCATACCTAAAGCCTCTACACAACTGAGAGTATCCTCATCCGGTAGTCCCTCCATCTGCCACTAGACGTCACCCCGAGCTGAAAGTTCGCTCTTCCGCTCAACATAAACACTCATAGAGAGGACGGGGCAAGAGAAACTGATACGGAGAACGCGAGATGATGTCAAACATTTTTTGAATAAATTAACCCTATGAATATTTTGGTAACAGTAACATTTATTATACAAACTAGACGGATTTCGACAAAACTACTACATATTTATTCTCTCATTTTATTAATGTGTTCCTACTGTCTCCTACGTGTGTGCGTCTTCTCTCTCCCTAACTGTACACCATGTACTCATGTGCTCTATTCTGTTTTCTACGTCACGAAATCTCAGCCACTCAGCTCCAAACCGGTCTGCGCTCCTGGTGACAACGTTTACTTAGCATCGCATTCATGCGCGAATTTTAGGCGGTTTGTACTTCCGCTCACGAGTCCGGACCTCGGAAGTTTAGCGCATGGCTCTTCAGTTCAACAACTGGCAAAAAAAAAAACTACTACGTGGCGCCCTCGCCGGACGCCACACTCCAATGGAAAAAAGGTTGATTCACCAGATTCTGTAGGGAGGGTCGATCACCTACTTGCTGCGTCTATAGGCGCTGTCGATGACCTATCAACGGGTTGACGCACTGGCGCCTTTATCCTGGTCAATGGCGATGCACAATGGCCTTTCTCACGCCGGTTCGATGGCGGTAACTCGGCTAGCCGGGCAGTTGACGGGCCGGCGCGTGGACGCTATCCACGTGGAGAATCCCCGATTCTCCTCGGACAGATGTGGTGACGTATCTGTCCGCTTCCGGCTGGTTGGTGGATGCCGGGAGTCTTCCGTCCGTTGGGGGAGAAGGTTGACCACGCTTGGGTGCGGAATTATTGCTGCGAATTATCGAAAGCAAACGAACTACAACAACACAGTGAATAGTGCACAAGCAGACATATGGACAGCATATATAGACAATTTTCTGCACAACTCGAGAACGAATCAAGAAAATGGAACCAAATTTGGCATGTAGGAGGGTTATCCCCTCCCATTGCCCAGTGAACAAGCGAACGGAACAGTTCGTTCGGTCAGCTTTCCGTTGCTTTGGAAGCTTTTCACAAGTTGTTTCAAGCCTTCAGCGCTATTTTTTTTCTGAGTCGCGAGTGAAATCGAGTCTTAGTTTTCTGAAGTAGAAAACGTTGAGTGTTAAACAGTGCAACAACGTCATTAATTGCAATTAGCGATATTGCCACGACCTAAACGCCATATTGCTCCGCATCTATACGGCACGCACACCAGCAGTCCATCGTGTGTAGCGTGCAGTCGATCATCTGCTAACCACCACCGATCAGCAACATCATCATCGTCATCATTATCATCATCGTTCAGCTCAACGTCTAGCCGGCACACGCGGCCACGAATCGTCGTTCGACAGCAGCACATTCGTCGCCCGGCTGCAGCAGATCAGTGATATATATAAGATAAGCTTTTGTTCTCTTTCTTCTGAATATATTGTTTTGTATTGTGTGGAGAGTGAGTGAGAGTGAGTGAGAGTGTGTGAGAGCGTGTGAGAGAGTGTGCTTAGGTTTAGTTTGTTGTGTGCTTAGGTTTAGTTTGTTTATCTGTGATTGATTGTAGATAATTGCGTTAGTGGTTGAGCATCATAAGCTCCCACGGGTGCGACATGGATGCTTTGTCGGAAGATGATTCATCCATGCCGCCAAATGATGGGGTAGCTCTTAAAGTTACCCGATCGCGTGCTTATCCAGATAGTTCAGCTGGTCCTTGGGTTGTCTATTTTCGGCCCAAAACGAAACCTCTCAATATTTACCAGATTTCAAACGATCTGACGAAACGATTCTCGGCCGTGACCGAGATAATTAAGGTGAGACCCAATAAATTAAAAGTTGTTGTGTCCAACCTTAAACAAGCTAACGAAATTGCTGTCTCTCAGTTTTTTACACTGGAGTATTTAGTGTACATCCCAGCTCGAGGTATTGAGATTGAAGGGGTGGTCACCGAAGCGAGCTTGACCCCTGAGATCCTGTTGAAGCAGGGGGTTGGTCGCTTTAAGAACCCTCTGCTTCCTTCAGTCAAGATACTGGATGTGCAAAAACTAGGCACAGTATCGATCAGTGAGGGTAAAAAGAAATTTACCAACTCGGACTCGTTTCGTGTGACCTTCTCTGGTTCAGCCCTCCCTCAATACGTCGAGTTGGGAAAACTTCGACTACCTGTGCGGTTGTTTGTACCTCGGGTCATGATCTGCCAAAAATGCAAGCAGATGGGACATACGACCTCCCATTGCGGCAATAAGGCACGCTGCTCCAACTGCGGGGAGAAACATGAGGATGGCGCCTGTGCAGACAGCACACCAAAATGCGCTTTCTGTAAGGGAACTCCTCCTCATGCTCTCTCTTCGTGCCCGGCGTACAAACAACACGGGGAAAAAATAGAACGCTCGCTAAAACAGCGTTCCAGGCAATCTTTCGCCGAAATGGTGAAAAAGGCCTCCCCATCACCCAATGCCAATACAAATCCCTTTGCTCCTCTGTCAGATGACGAGTCTGACTTTGATTCGGCTGAAGAGGGAACATCGTTCACTTTTCCGGAAGGTGCTTCAAGGAAGCGAAGACGCGTCCGCCCACGGAAAGTTGCTGAAAAGAAGCCCGAGACCAGCATGCCCATTTCAAAAAAAGGTGGGAAAAAGGAAAATCCAATTCCTCCTGGTTTTCGTAGTACTAACTACACCCAGGACTTTCCATCTCTCCCGGGGACATCCAAAACCCCTGATGCCCCAATTTTAAGAACAGAAGCCCCTTCCTCGACTGGGCTGTTCTCATTTGATAACATTGTCGAAGGTATCTTCAAGTACCTCGAAATTTCTGACCCTCTCAAAAGCATTGTTTTGGCAATGCTTCCAACAGTGAAGACTTTTTTGAAGCAATTGACAATTAAGTGGCCCCTCCTTGCAGCTATCATCTCCTTCGATGGATAATTTTCCAAATGAGGTCGGGGATTTGATCACTGTTCTACAGTGGAATTGTCGAAGTTTGATTCCTAAATTGGAATCATTCAAATTTTTAACTCACAATACCGGTTGTGATGCTTTCGCTCTTTGTGAAACATGGCTCTCTTCCGAAATCGATCTTCCGTTTCATGATTTCAATATTATTCGTCTTGATCGTGAGGATTCACGTGGAGGAGGAGTACTTCTGGGGATCAAAAAGTGCTACTCCTTCTATAGAGTGAATTTTCCTCCTATTCCAGGTATTGAAGTTGTCGCATGTCAGGCTGTTATTAAAAATAAAAGCCTTTGCATTGCTTCCGTTTATATTCCTCCTAGAGCCTCAATAAACCGAAAACAACTTTCAGATATTTGTTCGGTTCTTCCTGCTCCGCGGTTGATCATGGGAGATTTTAACTCTCACGGTACAGGCTGGGGAGAACTGTACGACGACAACCGGTCTTCCTTATTATATGACCTCTGTGACAACTTCAATATGACAGTTCTTAACAATGGAGAAGTAACACGTTTGGCTGGAACATCCTCAGTTGGCAGTAGATTAGACCTCACACTTTGTTCGAATTCATTATCGTTGGATTGCACATGGAATGTGATTCAAGATCCCCACGGTAGTGATCACTTGCCCATAAAAATTTCGGTTGCCACCGGGTTCAATCCGTCGAAATCTGTAAACGTCACGTATGATCTTACCCGTCACATCGATTGGACAAAGTTCAGGACAGCAGTAGATGAAGCCGTAACGACGGTAGAAAGGCTTTCACCGCTAGAAGAATATAACTTCCTCTCCAACCTGATCTTAGACAGCGCGCTTCAAGCTCAAACTCGACCAGTTCCAGGGACGTCATTTCGCAGGAAACCTCCTTCTCCATGGTGGGATCAGCAATGCACCGAGGTTTACCGTAAAAAGTCCGACGCGTTTAAAGTTTTCCGTAGACGTGGAACACCTGAGCACTTCGAAGTATACACGGCTCTTGAACGTGAACTTAAGAGCCTCATCAAGGCCAAGAAACGCGGATACTGGCGAAGATTCGTGGACGGGCTATCGCGTGAGACGTCGATGAGTACTCTTTGGAACACGGCGCGAAGATTGCGTAACCGAACTACGAACAACGAGAGCGAAGAGTACTCGGATCAATGGATCCTCAAGTTCGCGCGAAAAGTTTGTCCAGATTCTGTGCCGGCACGGATCATTCCTCGCGAAACCGAGAATCCGATAGATGAGATCAGCCAACCTTTTTCAATGGTAGAACTCTCTCTCGCGCTCCTTTCGTGTGGCAATACGGCTCCAGGAGCTGATAGAATCAAGTTCAACTTGCTTAAGAACCTTCCAGACGTCGCGAAGAGGCGCATGTTGAACTTGTTTAATCAGTTTTTGGAGCTCAACATTGTACCGGAAGATTGGAGGCGGGTGAGAGTTATCGCCATTCAAAAACCTGGCAAACCCGCGTCCGACCACAACTCCTATCGACCCATCGCGATGTTATCTTGTATTCGAAAGTTGTTGGAGAAAATGATCCTCTTCCGTCTGGACAAATGGGTTGAGACGAACAACCTGCTTTCAGATACTCAATATGGTTTCCGTAGGGGTAAGGGAACGAACGACTGTCTCGCGTTACTTTCCACGGATATTCAGTTAGCTTTTGCTAAAAAAGAGCAAATGGCTTCTGTATTCTTGGATATCAAGGGGGCTTTTGATTCAGTATCTGTTGAAGTTCTTTCAGATAAACTCCACGCTTGTGGCTTTTCACCATTAATGAATAATTTTTTGTACAATTTGCTGTCAGAGAAACATATGAGCTTCTCTCATGGAACCTCTACAGCTTCACGATTTAGCTACATGGGTCTCCCCCAGGGATCATGTTTAAGCCCCCTTTTGTATAATTTTTATGTCAAAGACATTGACGGTTGTCTAAGTGACAACTGTACGTTGAGACAACTTGCAGATGACGGCGTAGTGTCTGTCACGGGACCCAATGGGGTCGATCTGCAAGGACCCTTACAGGATACCTTAGACAATTTGTCTACTTGGGCTTTAGAGCTAGGTATCGAATTCTCTACGGAGAAAACTGAGTTGGTAGTTTTTTCTAGGAAGCATAACCCAGCACAACCGAAGCTTCAAATTTGGGGTAAGCCGATAACTCATTCTATGTCATTTAAATATCTTGGGGTCTGGTTCGATTCTAAGTGCACCTGGAGATCCCATATTGAGTATCTGAAGCGAAAGTGCCAGCAGAGGGTCAATTTTCTCTGCACAATTACCGGGACCTGGTGGGGAGCGCATCCGCAAGATCTTCTAACGTTGTACCGGACAACGATTTTGTCGGTTATGGAATACGGTAGTTTTTGTTTTCAGTCAGCGGCTCGGTCGCACTTCATTAAACTGGAACGTATTCAGTATCGGTGTCTTCGTATCGCGTTAGGTTGCATGCACTCGACTCACACCATGAGTCTTGAAGTGCTGGCTGGCATGTTGCCACTCTCGGATCGGTTTTCAGAATTATCTCTCCGGCTCCTCACCAGGTGTGAAGTTATGAACCCCCAGGTGATCGAAAATTTTGAGAAGCTCCTTGAGTTGAATACTCAAACCCGCTTCATGACCTTGTACCATTTGTACATAACACAGGATGTCAGCCCTTCGCCGAACATTTCCAATCGTGTTTGCTTCTCCGATTTCGACAATTCGGTTCATTTTGATTTATCCATGAAGCAAGAGCTTCATGGAATCCCAGAGCATCATCGTCCTATGATTGCTCCGGTAATATTTGCTGCAAAGTTTGGCCAAGTTAATTCCACTAAATCGTTCTTCACTGACGGATCTTTGATAGAGGAGTCAGCAGGCTTTGGTATATTTAATGAAATTTATAGCGCCAATCGTAAACTTCAAGCTCCTTGTTCCGTATATGTCGCCGAATTAGCGGCAATACACTTTACGCTAGAAATCATTGCCTCATTAACACCGGATCAGTACTTCATTTTCACGGATAGTCTCAGTTCTATAGAGGCTATTCGCTCATTGAGGCCGGTAAAGCACTCCTCGTATTTTCTCATGAAAATACAGGAGCTTCTAAGTGCTTTATCTTCGCGTTATTTTATCATCACCTTTGTATGGGTCCCATCTCATTGTTCAATTCCGGGCAATGAGAAAGCGGACTCGCTTGCAAAGGTGGGCGCTATGGAAGGCGATATTTGTGATCGACAAATCGCCTTCAACGAATTTTTTCCTATTTTTCGTCAACAGTCACTTGTCAGCTGGCAGTATAAATGGAGTAAAGGAGATTTGGGGCGATGGCAACATTCTATCATCCCAAAGGTGTCGAAGAAATCCTGGTTTAAGGGGATGGATGTGGGTCGAGACTTCATTCGTGTCATGTCTCGCCTCATGTCCAATCATTATTCTTTGAACGCTCATTTATACCGGGTTGGGCTGAGCGACAGCAATCTCTGCGAGTGTGGACGAGGCTATCAGGACGCAGATCACGTTATTTGGTCTTGTGCTGAACATCGTGGAGTCAGATCGGAGCTTTATGATTCCCTTCGGGCTCGAGGTAGACAACCCAATGTGCCAATTCGAGATATTTTGGCTGTACGTGATTTGGAGTACATGAAACTCATTTATGTGTTTTTGACTAACATTAGCCTTAGATTGTAGTTAGTTTAACCTGTATGTTTACTATAAGTTTTTTTTTATCTGTGTATGTGTGTTTTTTTTTCTTTTTCAAAAAATGTTCAAGTCAAAAGTAAACCATAAATTGTATAGTTATAAGTTTTTAGATAATTTAGAATTTAAATTTAATGTGTTATGTAAACCATACTTTAAATTCCCACCCTCCTTCCCATCCGTAATTTGTAATTCCTATTAACCTCGAGACGGCCGCGAGTAATCGGCTCTATCCTCCTAACTTTAGTTTTAAGATAAATGATGTATATAAATATGAAAATTTGGCTCTGTAAAGTTGATTCGATTGAGCCTGTACAAATAAACGATTATTAAAAAAAAAAAAAAATTTTTTTGTGGAAACGATGTATTTGCATTGTTTGATTTACACCACAATAATCACCAAATTGTTTAAATTCTCATCACAACAGAAAATCCAATTTGAAAAATATTCCTACAACTTACTAAGTTCCTAGCGATTCTACTAACACAACGCTTCCCATCAACTGGAAAAACATTCTTTCCAATTCGTTCAGAACAATTTTTGGGTTTTCAGTCTGCTTCAGACCTTTACTTTGACTTTTTGCCTCATGTTGTTTATTTTCTTCGTCACTTGCTGAACGGACATGTCTTTTTCTGCTTCGCTGACGGCGTTTGAGATTTTTCCAGCAGAGCTATTCCAAAGGATGCCAGAATATCCACAAACTTCGCACCATCAGCAGTTTTTTTGCTGGTAGTTGTGCTGCCTGTAGGATTCTGATTTCCATTTTCACTATCCTCACATGAAAAGAATGAAAATAAGATATAATTAGCCCATTTGTAATATTGGTAAATAGAATAGACTTACTGTGATTCAGTTCATCCTCCAGATACTCCTCGTTGAAGGAATCGTCAGACATCTTCCCGTATTGATATTTCAGACATTTTTGTGTGTGTACCAACACTCTACTCTGAGAAAAATGTCATCGTTGTACCGACAATTAAATCATGGTCAGGATGACTATCGCATATAATGGTTACAATAACCATGAAAATGGTCGAATTCATCACGTTCATGGCATTTTTGACTACGATAATTATGGCAAATGTTGGATCAACTATTTTTAATGGTCGTTTTGACCATGATCATAGTCGGTTCAAAATCACTATACTGCAATAGTCATCATAACCCCCAATTATGGTAAAATTGACTATCAAATTCTTCTGTGTGTACCTAAGAAAGACAAGAAATTTTTTTTTGACAGAGCAAATGCTAAGTTCGAAATTCGAACTTACTCCGAGTAAAGTACAACTTTATTCATACGAATTTGAGCAAATGCTCAAACAGTTTACTTTACTCAAACTGGTTAGCTTGTGAGTAATTACTCGTTTTTATTCATATGGCCTAATAAGTGAGAGCGGGTTCATCTAAATAAACGTCAGAACAATTTATTTTTCCTAAGGGGCCGGTGCATGCAATGGTTGTTCAAAATAATTTTCAAACTCCAAATTTGGAATTTGTTTTTTTTTTTATGTGTTGGGAGTATTTATAACTTCAAATTGTTATTCAATTCATAGTTTAGATTTACATAGACAACATTCTAATTAGATTTTACACATTAAACCTTCGCATTATGCATAATTTGAGAAATATGTTTTTGTCCGTCTGCATAGGCCCATTCGTTTCTTGCTATCCACTTGTTTACCCTTTGAACTTGCATTGAAATTAAATAAATTTTATTTCCCAAGATTGAAAACCGTGTTTAATCAGTAATAGTGACGTTATTCTCGTAGTTGATTTGCAATAGATTTACGAATTAGTGCAGAAACAAGGTAATATAAATGAAATCCTTTGTTCTAGAAATGACTATTATTGGTTATCTTTCAGATTTAGCCAGCCAACCATTGGGAACAAATGGATGGTTTTGCTATGCTATAGAACCTGCTTCGAAAATGAGTATCGTATTGTGGTTCGATTCGGAGAGTGAAGAGGACCTCCCAGAATATACAATTCAGCGCCGTTGTATAAGAGATTCGTCCAATCCCTTAACCCTCCCAAATGACATGTGAGTATTTATTACCGTTATGTTGCCTGTGCTTTATAGTTTTTCCTAGATGACATTTACTTTCAATTAACTTAATCATTGCAGATTGATCAAATATTTTCGAGTGACAAAACCCCTATTCACGGACCTTTTACAATTATCGATCCTGCCAATCATCAAACTTGCTGCAGCGCTCCGTTTTTTTTTTTGCTGAAAGCACCTATCAGAAAGGTCTGACATTTTTGTTGGAATGGCCCAACCCACCTTTTCAAAGGCATTGAGCGAGGTGTTATTGATACTGGAAAACAATCTTTGCCCTGCCGCGATTACTTTGTCATAAAACGAGGGTTCTACGACAAAACGGGCTTTCCAGGAATTATTGGCTGCGTGGACGGAACTCATGTGAGGATTATTTCTCCAGCGAGTGACCAGCATCTTTATTATAACCGAAAGGGCTTCCATAGCTTGGATGTTATGCTGGTAGCTAATAGATTGTATATGTATTGTTGTGAAAATATAATAAGCAGACGAAGAGACGATGTAGGCAATATTTCTGGCAGAAATTATTGGTAGCCCTTTTTTGAGATTTGTGTAGTAACGGACACCCAAACATACTTCCGGGAAGCGGCATGACGACTGTCTTAAAGGTCTTTTAATGTCTTAATAATGGAATCTAATGTTTTGTGGTGAATTTTGTTGCTGGAGAAAATTATCGCTATGAAAGAAAATTATAGTTATGAACATGAAATCTTTGGGAGCTTCATTTCAATTGTATTCAATCAAATGTCTTGATATTTTATGTGATCTACGAAGACTGGTAAACACCCTCAAAATTTGAAGTTATTATTTAAAAACGTTTCTCTGGTTAATACTAGCATATGTACTAACATAGCCTAATCGATCATTTTACGATTTGGAAAGCTGGAAAACTGAGTTCATCCGAGGTGTAAAAAAAGGATTATCTAAAATTACTAATAACTTGTCAAGCAACTCGTCAAGATTGTCGTTTGATCTTCGGTATCCTTTTCATAAAAAATACATATTACATTGTGGTGATTTAGGTGCTCTTAACACCACCTGGCTGCAAAACTGTGATGCCATAAAACAAGGAAAATCGGCTTTTAGTGAGTAAATATCGACCGATTAAGCCTAATACTTGTCTGAAGCCTCAGAGGATGCATAGAAAACAAGTGGCACTTTCGACGCGGGGTATTTATTTTCGTTCATTTACCATAAAGGAGTGGAAAGTTGGGAAACTGCATATTTTTGGAGAAAAACGCGTTTTTATCAAATATAATTCAACTAGTTTGACGAAGTCTCCATACATGGGCACATGTTTGAAAAGCCCTACCTTGCCCTACCTTTCATAAATATGTACATGTTTGAGAAGCCCTACCCTTCAGCTTGCAGAACCGAAAATCATCCAAAAATTGATTTAAATAAAAGACACTACTGTGCGGCACTAAGTTTTTTAAACTTGCAACAACTTTTAACTTTAAGGGTAATTGAACAAGATTTAAAATAAATAGCAGCCTCCTTTAGAAAGTACTGTACTATTGTTATACCCATAATTATCCTTAGTTTTATGAAATTCCGTATATAAAAGTCATGACAATAACAGATGCATACAATTTTCCGTTCATGACTTTGAAAATATTGCATTTAAATTTTGATTTATGTAGTACCTAAGGGGTAGTTTGTCATCACTATTCTATTAAACAAGTTTAAATTTGTCAATTTTCTTAAATACTTTTAATTTTGGTAGACCAATTTTAATAGGAAAACATGAATAACTTAAATCAACACTTTACTGGATTACTTTACAACAAATTAAAAATAAAAACTGAAACACTTTCAAACTACCTATCTATTTTCCCAATTCCATTACACGAAGCTTATCCTGACAGATAGGTCTATTTTATCTGCGACTTACATTCGAAATAGGCCTAACAGTCAAAATATAAGCTTGTACTTGTGGAATTTAAACAAATTGTTTGATGGTTAGAAAAAGTGTTTCTGTTTTTCTTTTATTTTTTATAAGTTGTCAAGTGAAGCGTTAATTCAAATTTTCTTAATATAAATTTTTCTTAGTAATCATGAAATTTACAAGGCCACCTGATGGCCTTCCGGATGATCTGCAAAAACCGTAACAATGTTTAATATATGAAATTAATATGCGAACTCTGCGGTTTTTTGTAAATGTGTGGGCTTTGTGGTCACGTGGTTAACTTTTCGTGGGAACTTTTCTCAAAAATGAGAATGTCCATACTGATCTACTGGTTGTTAGAATTAAGTTGTCCATTGCAATTTCCTCAATGTTCTGTCTGTTCAACCTTGAGTCTTACTCTAAAAGTACTTTTTAAAACATCATTGATATATTTTGGAAATTATTACCAAGAAACTGACGGTAAAGACTATCTGGTGGCCTTCCGGGAAATCTGAAACAACTCTATTTTTTTCATTTTATGAAATTGCTCTACGATGTTCCTAAATTATTTATTTCTAAAAGCATAAGTGGAATACTTTTGTATCCTGGATAGTGTGAGCTGTTTAGTGGAATACCCGTAACTAGAAAATGAGAAGAATGATTAGTAATTTCCATTTAATTCCAACTACCTTTATTGCTTATCTTGACAGATAAAGTAGTTCGCGAAATTCGTCTACAATGTGCAGACTTCTTCAGTGACGTGTACTAATACTCGAATACTCGAATTCTCATTTTCTAGATACTTTTGTAATTGTGACCTAGAAACTGACACTAAGGGCCATCTGGTGACGTGCTGGATGATTTGGAACAAAAGTAAAATGGTTCAAGTAATGAAATTTCTATCAGAACTCAAAAGTTTTTTGTTTTTAAAGTACTTTTAAATGCATAATTTGTATACATTTGCACTTTTGAAGGGGAAATTAACCCTCATAGCTCTTCCGGATAATCTGCAACAACAATGAATGTGGTATTGATGACGTTTAGGTATTAAGTTAAAGAGCCATGTGTACCCGGCCAGAAGATGATTTGAATTGAACCCTAGCAATATGGGTGTCAAAATTCTTGGAATCGTTCCAGAAGAAAGTTTGCCATAGTTATTGGACCATCCGTTCATTCGGCTTCGTAGTGACCAGTTTAGAGTAGGTTCCCATGAGGAAGGCTGGAAGCACTGCATGCGTTTGAATTTTTCTCAAGAATTTTATTAAATATTTTATGGAGCCCCGCTGCAGATGAAAAGTAGTCATAAAAGTTAAACTAGTCTTGCGATTCCTACTTTTTTTTTCTGAAATGATCCCAAAAATCTTGACCCCCGTATTGCTGGGGATCAATTCAAATCATTTTCTGGCCATCCGTGACTCCACGAATACCTTCTCTAAACTAGGTAATCCAAAGCCAAGAGAACGGATGGTCCAATAACTATGGCGAACTTTCTACTGGAATGATTTTAAGATGATTTTTTTTTATGTAACGTTCCGGCAAGGCGTACCGGAATGATGATTTTGGTAAATAAATTCGCACTAGTTAAACATGGTTCTAAAATGATTAAATTTTGAATTTTGGATCCATAATTATGAAATTGCGATAACCACAAAGCCCTAAACCATTCAATTGAACTTGAGATGCACTGGAACAACCTTGAAGGTGGTCATAAATATCATAAAAACACGCTAAGCTCAGATTTAATTCAAGTTATAATTATGGTTCACGTCTGTATGGATGGTTCAAGTTTGTATGGAGCTTTCAAAAACTCTCCCACTAAAAGCGTGAAGTACTTAATGGTTGTTCCCAAAATTAATAAATAAATAAATTTGTTAAAAAAAAAACAAAACAAAACAATAATAGTACCTTGTTTTAGGTTTGTGATAACAATTTAAAAATAAGATTTGTTGATGCAAATCATCCAGGATCGTGTCACGACTCTTTTGTTTTCAACGGCAGTCGTCTGAGTCAACATCTAGCTGCAACCAACATCAACGGGAAGAGAAAAACGTGGCTTTTAGGTATGACCATGCATCAAAGATAAACCTAATAATTCCGTTAATGAGTTTCATTTTAGGTGATTCAGGATACCCTCTGAATCCATACCTAATAACTCCTTTCCGGTCAAATTCCCAGAATTCCTTACACACCAGATTTAATGAAGTGCACACGAAAGCTTGGATCACTGTAGAACGAACCATAGGTGTTTTAAAAAATACATTTCGCTGTATTCTTGGAGCCCGCCTTTTATACTATAAGCCCGAAAAAGCAAGTAAAATTATAAACGTATGCTGTGCACTTCATAACAAAAGGATTGAGTATAAAATGAAGATGGAGGAATACAATTTAGAGGTCGATGAGGATGATTTTGTGTTACCAGAAACTGTGTATGATGATGAAATAAGAAATGCAAATAGAATAAGAGAAGAAATCGCAGGCTCCATCATTTAATGCTTATATTTATTCAAAAATATTCAATAAATGTTTTAAAGATAACCTTAAGGTTATCATTTACTTTCAAATTCATTTAACCGATTCGTTCCGGATTTTTTCTACCTACGGTGATTCAAACTATCCTTCAGTTCTGATCTATTCAGTATACCAAAGTATCTTGTAGTTTATATCTTGATATTCTACATGAAGTCTGGGCTTCGATAAAGTATTTTGTATAATAAAGTTTTTTAGTAAAAACTCCGGGATAATTTGTATGGAAGAACTGCTGCAAAGCAACAGGATCTCAACTACAAAATGATTAAGACCCATACAATATGGCGTGCAACACTTACTCAGTCGTATTAAATCCAAATGACTTGATTTGTTGTACATGATTTTTTCATGTATGGTTCTAAACATGTAGAATATATAAACACGTTTGATTCGAATACGGTTGAGTAATATCCTTAACGAAAAAATCCTTGACCAGACTAGAAATCGAACCCAGCTTGGTTTTGCTTTTTAACTACGCTTTGGCTGACTTCCCTGATAAAAAATTTACCTTAAACGAACGATATCACAAACCCTCCAACCATTTCTTTAATGGTTTGGATGATACCCCAAATAGGTCGTTAAGAAAAATAACCATACGAAATTTATTAGGGTTAGCTAAGCAAGGCTGTTGGAAAATTCGCTGCGCTTCTTATGATTTCCAAGAGATCAGAGTGATTCACAGAGCTTGCTGGTAGATCAAAAGGTATGAAGGCTAATATTTAGAAAAACACTTGTAACACTTGTATTATTTAGATATGTATTTGACTAAAATAACGTAACATTAGCAGAATGGAAACTTTACATTTCAGTATTCGAGCGTGTTATTTCCAGCTTCATCTTTTTGTACTCCAACATTTGAAGTTGAAACTTCAACTCATCTGCTCTCTGCTTCTCAATTCTTCCTATGTATTCTTTCTTCAACAGAAGCTTCTCTTTCTGTAGTTGAAGGGCTTCTCGTTGAAGCTGCAAGCTCTCTCGGCTGTTCTCCACCAGCTCCTTCATGTAAGTAGTTTGATCCTCGAGAAGCTTCTGTCTGTAATTCTTTGCTGTTCGACGTCTTGTTATTACAGGAGTTACAACTGGAGGCACCATTGTTTCAGCTCCATTCATTCCAATACCAGCTTCATCCTCCGAATCTGACCAGTTTTTATAGTCAGTTGTAATTGGTGTCGGAGATGGCTGTGGAGCAAGCCCAAAAGACGGACCTATTTATTCAAAAATATAAAAAAAACATATTGCTATAAAATTACTATTGAGGGCATCATTCATTGTTTACCTGCATGATCAGTTGTTTTATCGAGAGAAAGCAAGTTAACAACTGCCTCCTCGTAGGTCGATAAGATTTGCAGTCGATTTGGGCCTCCTCCAGTGGCATTGACTTCTTTTTTATTTTTCTGCAGTTTCCGTTTAACTTTGAGTTTCAGGTCACTCCATACCTGAAATGAACGAACAGTAAATTTATAATTTGTCGTGTTGTCTATCTCTAAGACGTACCTTTTGCCACTCCGGTGTTTTTCTTGTAGGTGGGCCAGCACTGTTTAAAGTGGCAGTGATTTCCTTCCACACGTCGTTAAACTGCTCTCGCCCCAAACTTGCGCATTCTGCATATTTCAGTCCTTTGGCCACCGATGGATTTTCCTCCAGTATCCCAATCAACAGCTCGAACTGTTTTTTGTTTGTAATTTTTTGTCTGAAATTGAATATTATGAAAATAATAATTGAAGATAATTATGCATTAAATGTTTCAAAACTTACTTGTTGTCGGTCATTATTGTCGGTGTTTAAGAATTTACTCAAATGGAGCAAACGAAAAACTTTTTACGCAAGAAAAACAAAAGCGTCACGGACACAACTGATCACGACTCAATCGGTCACTTCAATGCGACAATTCTCACTTAAAAGCGACTGTGAGAATATACCGACAAATGAACTGAGTTCATCCCAAGTGACGTTTGTCACTTACCCCGAATCTGGGAATACCAAAACATAAGTGACTCGAGAGTCACCTAGTGACGTGACTGTCGGAATAAGCACCACTACCCCCCCCTCCCCCACGGACCCCCGACCCCCACCCTTTTTTCCACCCCAAAACCACACACCCCCCCCCACTTCACCCATCTCATACCCATTCCTTCTAACTCCTTTTCCCCCCATATTCTTTTAAACGACCTCCCCTTTCAAAATCCCCACCAACCCTTCACCCCCCTCAAAAAGCGTACGAACTCCTAACAATAGTGGTACGTCATCTGGACAGAGCTAAAAAAAGAGGATAAATCACAATAGATCTAAAAAATGGTCGCAGTGATGAAAATACCCGACAAGGAATAATAAAAAAAATACTACTTTTGAGGAATTTATGCTATGGCCGTCCTGAATACACCAAGACTGGGTAAATTTTAAGGCCCATTGCATTCTCTCTGAAATTGTATTGTCAAACTTTCCTCTCGTTATGATGACTATATCGTCTGCAAAGCGATATATTTCCTCTAATGTACTTTGAGATCGTCTACAACTAAAGACCACATTAATGGTGAGAGGACTCCTCCTTGGGGACAACCTTTCGTTGCCCGTACTTTAATAGACGAACTTCCCAGCTCTGAAGTGATTTCTCTTTTTGCAAGCATGGTGTGAACCCAGTTGATTTTTTTCAGGGGAAATTTCCTTTTCTTTATGTCCCGAGCCACAGACGAATAGGAAGCATTGTCGAAAGTTCCTTCAATATCTAAGAAACAACAAAGTGCTATTTCTCTTACCGATAGTGCTTTTTCTACCTTTGAAACCAGTGTATGCAGTGCCGTAACTGTTGACTTACCAGACTGGTAAGCAAACTTGAACTCAGATAGTGGATACTTGTTCATGTAATTTGAATTGATATAATCATTTAACACTTTTTTCCATAGCCTTTAATAGTACCGATGAAAGACTAATGGGTCTGTATGCTTTAGGAAGCGCCTTATCTCACTTTCCTATTTTAGGTATAAAGATAACTTTTACTTGTACTATTTGTTTTTTTTTTTGGTTTTTATCGGTGACGTAGAAAATTAAAACAGCTTTATATTTGCGTAACGCGTTTCGGCCTACTTTTCTTCAGCCATCATCAGACGCAGAATGCTGGTTGCTACCTCACTACTTGTTACGTCAAACTATACTTCCTTTTCAATACGCGACATTTTGAAAACGCAGAATTTGAACCGCACAAACAAGTAAACAAAAGAAAGCTGACAGTCAAACGCACAGCATGCAGTGTTTAGAACATAAAAAACCATCACAAATACATGCGTACAACGCAAATCTATGTGGATAGCTTATATGCGATACACTCCTTATGGTTGAGTCTCAAACTTGCCTTAAAAATCTCAATTAATGGCGAAATCAACACTACTTCGCCGTTTTGAACCAATACTGGAAATATTCCGTCCAGTCCTGCATACGTTTGAAGGTTTGCGTCGATGGTAACAATAATATCAAACAGGGGGGTTGTAATTGTAATAGCGATGACCACAATACAGTCACGTTCTATCATGATGTATGATGTATGATATGTACAACCACCCATTGTAGCACGGAAAGTAAGTCCGACAGCATTGGGATCTCCTCTTTGTGAGACTTGATCAAGCTTTAATAACCACTGATTATCCTAATCATGCCCTTGTATGAAGGGCCAAAAAGGAGTTGGGTGGATCGATATGCAACATTACTTATACGTATCCACAGGGATATAAAGAATCTCCTTCCAACAACAAGATTGAACAATTGGTCAAAAGAGCAAGCTATCTAACATGAGGATGCCCCAATGGGCGGGGAGAAGAGCCCGCCCTCTATTCACAAACTGTTAGCGATGGGGAGTTGGCATTCCCACTCTCCCCATTCGGAGTGCTTCAATCGGGTGCCCTTATGGTCCCACCCATTCCAATGAAATATTTATATAATGGTGTATGTATTTATGTTAATGGAAAATACTACAAGCATTCGTTTCTATAATATATGGTCTTCATTCAGTTGATCCTGAAATGCAAGAAATGATTTTTTGTTTGTAATGCAAGAAATGATGTAAAAAGTTAAAGTGTAGAGTTCTGTGGTTTGCGCTTAAGCACGATTTCATTCGTTTTCAGCGATAACAGCAATTCATCAAAATCTTGTTTTGAGGTATCCCGAAAAAGTTTGTTAAATCTATTGAAATTTTATAAAACTAACATTTATACATTTTAATTTACTGGTCACTATTTGCTACTTGATGCTGATTTTATAACAGCAATCCGCTTTTATTTTTGCTGACCTAATAGTTATTGCTTTCAAGTTATAAAAGGGAAGATTTAACTGCAAGGGAGTTAAATATAAATGGGCAAAAAAACAATAAGTAATGTTTAAATCATCTATGTAGTAAAATCAATAAAACAATATTACCAAATATAATGATATTGTAAGTTATGATAAAGTAATGACAAAAATTGATACGTAAAATCAAACACTAGCCACATGGCACACAGCGCTGCATGAATCAGATCAGCTCAGGATTGGTAAAAAGTCCATTTGCCGGAAATGAAAAATACATTCAGCCATAAGTGCAAAAGCCTACCACAGATTCCGTAATTTTCAAAAGCCTACCACAGTTGTAATTTTTTGCGTTATATACTTGTCATATAAGGAATGCTAGATGTCATAAATTGAAGGTATGTTTCGTGTTTAAGCCAGATACCGCCTGAATCAAGTTTGTTGTATGAAAATGTGAAAGTCATGATATGATGGAAATAATACGATGTTGTAACGAAATATTACATAATGTATACATAATAATTGAATGCCGCTATTTGCCTCTTCCGCTGCGATGTTAGATGATTGAAACTCTAAAATAGCGAAAATTCCAACGTGATATCACGAAATAAAGTTGATCACCTGGCAGCCTACACAGATAGAAAGAAACATTTAATTTTCGGCGTTATCTAATGCACATAAAGAGAATACTAGATTTGGCCGAAAATAATGGGATATTTCATGTAAATTTAAGTCAGATAACGCCTGAATCTAGTCTGTTGTTTGAAAGATTGTTGTATGGCGCATGAACGATTGCAAACAATTTCGTTTTGGCTTGAAATTACACGAAGGGAAATTTAACGCGCTAGTTGAAATTCATTATTTTTTTCTGTGTAGCAAAATTGCAAAGAAAATTTAAACAAACAATTATGCGAAATAAATTTCATGTATGATTACTGCCCAAAAATGGAAACTCAATAAATCCAAAACGAAAAAAAATAAAAATAAATGACAGCAGATTCTTCAATAAATCTTTTTTCCTACTGGGCCCATAAATGATTCTTAATGTCTGTAAAATAGAAAATGTAGGATCACAAGCAATGTTAGTTTTTGAATTAATTATTTTGGACGAAGAGTTTTTTTTTTTTGTAGAATTTGTCGTATATAATCCTCTCTCTAAAACAAATGTAAAAACCATCCTATCTTTCCAAATACATAACGTGAGTTAGGTGGGCCAAAAGATACAACGATGCAAATGCGAAGCTGAAAATAGCATTAAAAAATATTGTGATGGGATGTTATAGTATAAAATTACAATAACAATTATATTTGTAATGTCTGCATGTCTGCTGATCCTGCTGCAATTGTAGACGGGCTTGCATTATCCTAGCCACGGGAGAAGAAAACAATTCAAAATTATTATACAATACTTGATAATTCCATGGATGATCTGAAATTATATACCGAAATTATATACTTCTATTTTTCGTAGTAGAGTAGATTTCAGCATGCTACTTTACCGGGGTCACGCTGCCTACATCGCCTTGGTGCGGCTGCCACCTAATGTATAGTTGACGCGATACAGCGTTTCTTACTCAGCCGCTGGATGCCAGGACAAACGCTGTTTGAGCCGCACCTCCTTGGTGGACACACGCTCAGCACGCACCTCCTCAAGCTAGCTGAAGTCAGAAGGACAACAGTGCCCAGGCTGCACTACCAGCTAAGAACGCATCCCTTAGCTGGCGGTCTTTGTCATCTTTTGACCCGTGGAAGCATGAGGTATGAACTTGTGAGGACCATAGCTATTGTTCGGGAGTAACATCACCCTACCCTTGCTACGCCACTGCCGAACGAGAGGGCTTTCTCTCTTACGACCGTTCTACCGAATCGAGACGGTATTCTCTTTTCCTCTTCGACCAATAGCGACAGCGATCACAGGTGATCGTTATCGATGACGTCACAGCAGGGATTATCTGGTTGTTAGATAGTAGATGATCTGCTGTGCAAGAGTCGTGTCGGCTCTGACTCTCGAGAAGGATGGATGGGAGCAGAGCCACAGTGGAAAACAATGTTCTGTGATGAGTGTTGTACACTAAAATAGTTTGTAATAAATGTAAATACTGTAAATAAAATGTATGTTAGAATATTGAGTGTAACGGACGAAATATAAGGACAAATGCGTGATTTGTGTACGAATATGTGATGAGTGTGGTGTAGATGGAATGGAGCTCCAAAAGAAACCCCGAATAAATTAAATACAGTCCACTTATGGAGACGCCCAGTATTTTTCACCAAACAACAGGCAGGGTTAGTTAATTACCCCCCAATCGGTATTGGTTGGGGTCCGGTAACCCAACAGCATCGCAGCAAAAAAAGATAAAAATTACACGAGATGTAAATCTTGGAATATACACAACTGTACTCACATAAATTAGTTGAATTTTCATTTGAATATTGTGCACATGAATCGAGCATGCATAAAAAACCTTTTTTTGAACATAAATCTCTCTGAAAAGCGATCCCCAATATGCTCGTGTATCAGAGTATTCATGAAATTAGCCATTACTTGTCAACTAAATAAATTTTGTTTTTAACCAAGCAAGCAAAAGTTTAATTACGTATAAAGTAACATCTGATGTTTTCAATACGTGTAAAAATAAAGTAGCATGTAATTTTCAATTCGTGTAGCTCAATTTGAACCTTAATTTTGAATCTTTTTCCATGCTCCAATTATGTGCATGAAAATCAATTTAAAATTACATAATTTTATTAACTGTTATTCTTGCGGGGACGCACGCTCCATCCCAGGTGTCTACTCACCATTTTGCAGCCCAATACAGTCACGTTCTATCTTGACGAAAAAATCGATGATAGTTTGAAGAAATCTCAATCATCGTTTTCACACTCGATGAGATTATCAGGTGTATTTCTGTAAACATCGTATGCGATTTTTCATTGAAAATGACATTTGCCAGCCCTCGTCGGTACTATCAACCCTATCTATCAATCAGCAAAAGAATTTGAACAATTTTTCATGTTTAGAAGTTGAGAATTCTGTAAAAATCTGAATTTTTATGCAAAATCAGGAAAAAAGAAAGACATCCGTACATCATCCTGACAATCCTGGCATCACTGGATGTGATGTTTACAGAAAGTTGTGCAAACAAGTACGATTGGAACAATTCTTCACTTCCCTTACAATTAGCGAACCTACAAAGAATCGTACCCGTTAATATTAAATTGCCAAACAACGTCCATTGTCCACGTATTCCGATTGTAAATCAGGTACTTATCGCACAAACTCGTATCGTTCCCACCAGCAGGTGCCAAATGAGAACCGTCAGCAAATATAAAGGGCTTTCATCACCTTCAACTGCGATAACGCTTTGGTTGTGCAACTTTCACCACATGATTTCCCAAACTCCCATCTCGTTTGGCTTTGCGTCGGGAAGTGCGGACCCGTTCCAGAGTCATGCCCCAAGGGAACGTTCTGCAACACCATCCGCCCGCACTTCCCGTCGGTGTTTAACTGATTTTGTAAGTTGCAGCACCTTGAGCACTCCATGCCTACATGCGCCTGTTACCTATGGGTATGGGAGCCTCACGGATATCAGCAGAATGTATCGTCAGGTCAGAACGAACGCACAACGACGAACGGAGAGTGGTTAAGTGTTTTACATGATGTGTGCTGCTGTTTCTGATTTGTCTGTCGCCGTGAAAGGAACCGACTCCTCCGATGATTCTGTCTGCTTCTCTTTTGCGAAGCGAGGGGCACACCGACATTTAACATGAGGAGTAAAACCCTACGATTATCTTCGAAATCTCCAGCAAATCACCCCCGTCGTCATTCAAACATATCACGGCATCGTCCTCGACTCACTTGAAGCCTACTGCCACCAGCCAACGACCCCGGGTTCAGAGTTTAGGGAGGAGAATGAATGTGTAAATTACTCCTACGTCATTTGTTATTCAAATTTTCTGAATTTCATTTGAACGATTTCATTACACCGTCCATGAATGTCCATGTCCGAATGGTGTCTGTGTTTCGGTGTCTCATGTGTTGTGATCAACAGAGTAATATAGAAATGGATATATCGAAGTCACATCCTTCCGGAGATTTGCTTCTGAAACAGACAACCAAGTATCGACTGTATGCGAATTGCGGTGTCACAGTTTGGGTTGAGCCTAGCAGGACTCACGGTCTGCATCTGTGGTCCCCTGCCATGAAGCAGTAAGCGAGGCTTAAGTTGTACTCGGATCCGATGGCTAGTTGCTGTTGGTTTTGATTCAGTGCTGGAACTGTTGGAATGTTTAAGGTGAGCTGAATTGGTTGGTTGGAGTTTTTCTCAATATTCTAAATATTTTCAAATCGGAGGATAAATTGTGTTTTTGAGTCAGTCACTGGCAGTAAATACCGTGTTCCATTTCGTGAATAAGAACCGACAGTTGATTCATCGTGACAGTCCACAAGGCACGTCATTTTTTCTAAAAGTTCTGGAGCCTAATGACATTTTACTGAGAAGTAGCTCTAATATGGTTAGTATGATGTTCGAATGACTTACTAAAATAATTTGCCTTGTACCATCATGAGCATGTTATTAGACTGCTCTCAAGATGTATTTTTGGACTCACACTCAACTTCCCACCATAAGTATCGACTAACTTTTCTTTGCCAAATCACGTATGGAGACACCTGGATTGCGTTTCACGTACCTCAACACCTTTCGCCTCAGCTCTTTGTCTCTAGTGCCACTTTTATGATGGATGCGCTGTGCTCTATCCACACTCAGAGTATCTTTGTAACGTTTGATTACAAGACACACTGTTGACTTTGGGAATTTTAACACTTTTGCTATTTTTGAGGCAGACCACGAAGGATTCTCTAGATGTTTGTGCACAATTAATTTTCTTTTCTCAAGTTCCATGATCCGTAATTTCGAGATGCGTCGATCAATCGAGAAAAACTTTTCAGAAATTTCTTCGTCAATGAAACATTAACAAATGCGTGTCAAACTTTTTTTGTTCGAACCGCGTCCCTGGTGGTGGTGTATTAAACCGTGCGTCCAGATTAACTTTGAATCGAGCTTTAGTCAAAACAAAAACAGAAACTCGAAATAATAAAGTGGAAGGTTTGTAGTGCGATAGTGAGTGGAATACATTTATAAAATATCGTTGAAAATTAAGGTTAGACCAGCTCTAAGCTAGAATAATAGCAAAAGAATTACTGAACTAGTGAGTAAATTTAAAATAATGAATATTTTCGTTCTAAAATGGTATAATATGATTACTAGGTGAGTCCCTAACCTGATCTTTACGGAGGCGATAAAAACATTAAGTAGAAGAAGATATCTGAGAGTAAGTTTCTATAGTAACAAGTTTAAAATCTATGTTAGGTTAAAATTCGTTTTTAATTTGTATGAAAGCCACCCCCCCCCCCCGCCCCCTTCCAAAGAGGAGAGGGGTCTCAAACCATCGTGGAAACATTTATTGCCTTCAAAATCCTCCACATGCCAAATTTGGTTCCATTTTCTTGATTAGTTCTCGAGTTGGGCAGACATTTGTGTGGGAGCCCCCTTCCCCCCATTTCAGACAGGAGAGGAGTCTCGAACCATCATAAGAACCTTTTCTGGTCCCAAAAACCGCTGCATACAAATTTTCATGACAGTAGGAAGAATTCTTATGTTTGGTTTAAATTTTGTGTTTCATTTGTATGAGAACCCCCTCCCCCCTCCCACCAGAAAGAGGAGGGGATAACCCTCCTACATGCCAAATTTGGTTCCATTTTCTTGATTCGTTCTCGAGTTGTGCAGAAATTTGTGTTTCATTTGTATCGGAGCCCCCCCCCCCTTTAAGACGGGGGAGGAGTCTCGAACCATCATGAGAACCTTTTCTGTTCCCATAAACCCCTGCATACAAATTTTCATAACAGTAGGAAGAATTCTTATGTTTGGTTTAAATTTTGTGTTTCATTTGTATGAGAACCCCCCCCCCCCCCTCTACCGGAACATTTCTTGCTATTAGCTTTCTTAATTCGAGAGTTATGCAGAAATTTCATTGCCATTTGTATGACAGCCCCCCTTATAGGAGAGGGGAGCGGTCTCAAAGCGCCATAAAAACATTTTTTGCATCCAAAAAACTCCACATGCCACATGTGGTTCCATTTGCTTGATTAGTCCTTGAGTTATGCAGAAACTTCTGTTTCATTTGTAGGAAACTTATTCAAACAAAATTTCAACCGCAAGGAAGCGAACTGTAAACAATGAACACAAAAACAAAGTGACAGTTCATTCAGGTAACCAGGTATGCCAGCGATTAGATCAACCATGGTGCGGTTGATATCACTATGAGGTCTGTCAAATGTACCACAAATGTTGAAGGTTGTACCATAAACGTGGTAAATTTGAATGAAATTTCATGGTAGTTTTGAAATCAGGCAAAGTTGGGTAAAATGGTAGTTTTTACTACAAGATTTTTTCCGTGTTAAGTCTGTGATCAAGGTATCAACGTCAAGGTTAATCAATGACTGTGGTTTCATGCGTGTGCCTACAATGGGCAAATATAACAACTTGGGAAAGGTGAGCGAAAAGACATGCATATTTTTTTGGCTTTTTTTTTTAATAAATAGTGAAGCGTGTTATAAATATTGAATAATTTATCAGTACCGAAAATAACTCCCCAAAATTAATTGCCAACTCCCCGTTGCTAATCGCTCGTGAATAAAGAGCGGCCCCTCCCCCCGCCCATTGCACGGCCATTCATTTTAACTCAGATTTGAGTCGTTTTTGACTCACTTTCGTCAAAGGTGGATTCACTCAAATTTGAGTAAATGTAACAGGGATTGACAAGTCGACAAGTCAAAAACATCCTTATTACATATCTTATTTGAGTCGATGTTTTTGATTTGTCGACTTGTCAATCCCAGTTACATTTACTCAAATCAATCGGTTTTGTTGATCTTATTTTGGTGTCCGAAATTTAACGTGACTTTTCATTTTGATGAATACTTGAATACAAAATCTGAATTTAATGTCAAAGTAGTGATACAATATCTCTCATGGACCTTATTTATTCAACACCACAAAGAAGCTCATTATGGAGTTTCCGACAGTCGATGTGGTGTTTGACACAAGAGAAGTGAGGAATGTAACATCGCTGTGAAGTTATTTGTAGATCGTATGGCGAGTCACGTCACTACGATGTGGCTTTTCTATCTTCAATAAAGCTGTGTCCCAATTCGCGAATTAATTTAAATTTTACTTAAACTTGACATACGGAAATTACGATTAATCGATTAGCATCCCTTTGTGATTGGTCAACAAACTTTCGATAAAGTGTCTGTCAAAATTGAGTCAGAAATAAGTCAGCTCTAGTAGCAGACTTAATCGATTATTTTCCATCTGTCAAGTTCAAGTGAAAATTAAAATTAATTCGCGATTTGGAACACAGCCCAAATGAGAACGTCATTTAGATTCTTGGAATAATCCCCATTATAATCTATTTCATCCCGTCGAATTATTTCCCCCCGCTCTACGGTAGCAACTTCGGAACGAAGTTGGAGTTGTTGAATAATAATCAGATCAGTTTCATGAAATTTACATATCAATCGATTCAGCATGTTATGGTTTCACCAACGTATGCAGCAAGCATCAAGTGTCTTGGTATTAGCATCGGGCGATTGTTTATCGAAACTCGGATGATCGATATTTTCATAAGAACAAATAAATAGGATGTAAACATTGGCTGAATCTGTTTTTCACGTGAGGTAAAGTGTCTATTGTGTTTTCAAATACCAAAGAAAATGACTTTTGGAACAATTTTCTTTAGCCTAAGTCATGGCCTACTTATAGTTATACTCCTCTTTAGGCTGTGTCCCGATTCGAAAATTAATTTTAATTTTCACTTAAACTTGATATATGGAAAATAATCGATTAAGGCCTGTATCCACATTAATCCGGACACCTTCAAATCATTGTAACTTTTGAAATATTGCACGTAGGAATGAAAAATTTCACTGTGGTATAGCTGAGAGTCTATGATGAAAAAGACTTTCATTGATGTTTACCTTTCATGTTTAAGATTCAATATGGCGACGACAGAAAAACAAGTGCGCGAGCGAATTTTGTACGGGCGTACGGCAAATCCTGACTTGTCAATACGGGACCTTGCAAAAACATTGGATTTGCCTAAATCCACTGTTCACGATGTGCTCAAATCATTTTCGGATCGTTTGACGATGGAGAGGAAACCGAGAAGTGACAAAAACATTGAGCGCACTGATCCTGTCATGGACCGAAAGGTGAAAAGGATATTAACGAAAAACCCAAATCTCTCCATTCGAACGGTGGCTTGTAAAATAGGGATGTCGCCTGGTTTTGTCCAAAAATCAAAACAACGTTTGGGACTTCAGTCGCAGAAAGTAAAAACAGTTCCAAATCGCAACGACAAACAGAGCTTGGCAGCAAAATCACGGGCTCGACGTTTGTACTGCGAATATTTGACGAAGTTTTCATGCGTTGTTATGGACGATGAAACTTGTGTCCTGGAGGATTTCAAGCAGCTTCCAGGGCTGGCTTTTTATTCTGCTATGGCCAGAAATGCTACAACTGAGCATTTCAGAACGAAGAAGGCATCGAAATTTCCCAAAAAATACCTTGTGTGGCAAGCAATTTGCACGTGTGGCAAAAAGAGTAAATCTTTCGTCACTACAGGCACAATCAACAAGGAGATCTATAAGAAAGAGTGTCTGCAAAAGCGATTGCTATCCTTCATCAAAAGTCACAAAGAAAAACCATTGTTCTGGCCCGATTTGGCATCATGCCACTATGCTAAAACTGTGATATAGTGGTACCAAGCAAATCAAGTGAACATTGTACCAAAAACCTCAAACCCGCCAAATTGCCCAGAGCTACGACCAATCGAGAGATATTGGGCTCTGATGAAGCGGAAGCTTTCTGGAAAGAAGCAAGGAATCAAAGACATTAAACACTTCCAGCAAATTTGGACAAAGACGGCTTCTACGATTTCTGAAGAGTCTGTACAAATCCAAATGGACGGAGTTAAGCGCAAAGTTCGAAAATGTTATGCAAATACCGAATAACTATGTTTTGTCTTCACGAATTGTTAAAACACATCCCATAAATCTGAAATAAACAACTGCGACGGAAATATAATAGAATATTTATGTTTTATTCATGTTTTGAGGTGTCCGGATTATTGCGGATACAGACCTGCTACTCGAGAAAACTTATTTCGAAAAGACGGGAACTCAATTTTGACAGACATCTTATCGAAAGTTTGTTGATCATTCACAAAAGGATTCTAATCGAATAATCGATGATTATCGGTCAAATTTAAGTAAAATAAGCTGTCAAATTTAAGTAAAGTAAGCCTTAATGTAAAGTTAGAATAAAACAATGCTTTCATGGTCCTTTTAAAGGTACTAAGGGTGTTCCGATCAAAATTTGGATAAACAATAATGTGTGTGAGTCGATCAAAGTTTTTATCAATAAGTCAATTTCTTTTTCTTTTTCAAGTTCAGTTAATACAGAATACAGGAGAAATATTCAGCTAAGCTTCCTTTTTACCGAATGCGAATTTCCGGGTCTTTCGTTTGACACCTGTCATAAGATTTTGTACAGTCTCCTTGTCCACTTTATTCGCCGCAGAACGCCAGTTTTCCTTGAACTGTTTCTCGCTCACAACAGCTTTTTGAGTCTTCTCAAGTTTCCGCTTGACGATGGTCCAATAATGTTCGATTGGGCGGAGCTCTGGCGTGTTGGGAGTGTTCTTGTCCTTGGGCACCACTTGAACGTTGTTGGCAGCATACCACTCCATGGCCTTTTTTCCGTAATGGCACGATGCCAAATCCGGCCAAAATAGAACGGAACAATTGTGTCGCTTCAGGAAAGGCAGTAGACGTTTTTGTAGGCACTCGCTCAGATAAACTTCCTGGTTGACGGTTCCGGTCATAATGTAAACGTTGCTCTTCAAGCCACAGGTACAGATGGCCTGCCACACCTGATATTTCTTCGGGAACTTTGACAGTTTAATGTTCTTGAAAATATCTGCCACCTTTCCCCGTCCGGTTGCCGTATAAAATTTCGGTCCAGAAAGCTGCCTTGAAATCTCCAGAAAGCTGCCTTGTTCTCATGCATGCCTTGAGGTAAGTTTCATCGTCCTGTACCACGCAATCAAACTTCGTCAGCATCGTCGTGTACAGCTTTCGCGATCGTGCTTTGGCCGACGTGTTTTGTTTATCGTCGCGATTTGGAGTCACTACTTTCTTGTAAGTCGACAGTCTAGCTCGTTTTTTGAGCTTTATCGACGGTTGAAGGCGCCACTCCAAGCTTCCTTGCGACTTCTCCGACGGAGAGGTTGGGGTTCCGCTCGAAACAGCGAGCAACTCTTTTTGTAGTCGCTGTGCCCTCCGGATTTCGATTTCCCCCGATCCAACTTTCCTGGCTGTCGACAAACATTCACCGAACACTTTTAATACGTTGGTAACAGTTGAATTAGCCACATTCAACTATTTCGCCAACTTGGCGTGAGAGTAGTTTGGATTTTCGCCATGCACGTGCAAAGTTTTGATGCGTCGCTTCTCTTCCTTCGACGACATTTTGATAACTGAAGTGGTAATCTCAAAATCAAAATAGAGGCATGATGCTACACGCACACATCTTCAAAATGAAGGGTGTGCAAAATTTGTTAATGCATGATGAAAGGAAATGCGTTAAGTTTAAGTCGACCAAGTTTTGATCGAAACACCCTTTAAGAAAAATATTCAATAAAAGATCGTATTTTTCAAGACATATTTTTAAGATTCTAGTTACATTTGAAAGAGAGCAATTGCACTTATCAAAGAGCCCGGTTTGATGATTTCTGAAATAAATGGCTTATCTTACCATAATACCACTAAACACAATATTTATATATAATCCTACACTGCTTATATGCACATGCCAGTCTTTTATATTAATAGTAGTTGAAGTTCTGAAGTGCAAATTAAATTAAATGTTATGTTGAAATGCTGAAAAAGAAATCGAGCTTGTCATGTTGCTCCAGGCTTTTAAATGGTTTTGGAATGCAAAGATGATTCCAAAGCGTGCTGAAATTATTAATTAAATGAGAATGGAAAATAATATGGCATGCATTACAGGTATGGATGTATAACTTGATTTATAGGTACACGATCTTTAGTCGCACCCCCTCACTTCGCCATTGTCAGAATGACAACATTGCCCAGGCTACGCCAACGAGCGTCTCCATGTTTCAGCTGGCAGTCTTTTGTAATCATATGACTCGTGGAGGCTCGAGGTAGGAACTTATGAGGACCACAGGTCGGCCGCACCCTACTTCGAAGTTGTCAACTCACCATTTGAAGCCCTTGTTGACCTTTAGTTTGTTATTATAAAACTAAAGAAATTCAAACTAAGACTTGGTTTGTTCACTTGTTAATTATTCAAAACATATAAACCTGAAATACTTTTTACTATTACTATTAAAAAAAAAAAACACACAATTCAATCATTGATAGGCTACACTATCGTTCTACTTTGCCCAAATCAGTTCGACGAGAATCATCAATAATATTTAACTACGAGGGAATCGATTTTCATCACAGCCCTGCCCAATTCTATCTCTGCCATCGGTATCTTGCGTATGATGTGTTCAGCTAGATAATCGATGGCAAACGTTGTCGCTTTGTGGATTATGCATACAAACGAGTGAATGCGTTAAATGGATCCTTCTCCCGCTCTCAAGGGATCTCATCACCACCATCATCATCATATCATCATCAACAACACCAGCGATAGCAGCAGCAACACTAGAACATCACACAACGCGCGCCCTAACAAACGGCAAGCCCTTTTCTCGCCTTGCGAAGGATGATGGTCGGTCATGGAAATGATCACAAATTGAATTTTCCGCAATACCGATCCGAACATTAGGAAAGCCACCCCACCTGGCCGGTTCCCTCCGAGCAGCAGCGGTCAGTTGAGTTTCATAAATTTGAATGTTAAATTGGTCCGGTTTTATGACGGGAAAGTTCCTCCTTCGGCACTGAACATCGCCTTAAACACTTTAACCTTCAAAGACGAACGTGGTTGGATCGTTTTATGCACTTTTGCGAGACACACCGACCGACCTGGACTGGATTGGATTATATTTACCTCTCTGACTGTGGAAGCTCATAAAAATTGAACGGAGGACGTGTGCTCACTCGGAAACATATTTAATATTTCCGCTCGCTCCGTCCGAGTAGGCGGGTGCCACCAAACGGCAGCTCAGAAGAATCCGGATGGCTTCAACGCGGGGACGGGGCTTAGGCTAAGCTTTGAAGCAGCTTTCAATCGGAAGTGTTGAATAGCGAGAAGGTAAGCCGTTGTTGGGGGGGTGGAAAGTCGAGCGAACTTCTTAGCTTTTTGCCTTTCGTGAAAATGCATTCATGTTAGATATGGGGAAAGATATTTGGAGAAAAAAAGAAGTCAGGTAAGGCTTGAAATACTCGACTGAATTACTGGAGGCAGGAAGGTTGTAAGAGAAAAAGTTTAAGGTTATTCAAGAAAGTGCTGTAACTTCTCACAGCAGTAGACTTCGCGTATAATGGATTTGGCCGTTTTAGTACAACGATCCATCATATGAAGTACCCAGTAGGTAATATTTATTTCCGTCTTGTAGATTGCATTTTAGCATGAACGATTTGGGAGCCAGTTTTTGAATAACTCCAAATAATTTTACTTGTTTTGCTGAAGTAAATAAGAATGCCATATTAGATTCATTGGAGCCATCATTAATAAAGCCTGTCCACGTTAAATTTCGAACACTTTTCTTTCAGTGTAGAGTTTGAATTATTTCACGGATCGCTGCAACGTACCACTTATATGACAGCTGACACCTTCTACTTTATTTCATGGTGCAACATGTTTACATTTTTGTAACATTCAGTAAAATGGCATCGAATCAAGTGGAAGTGCGCAAAAATATTTTGTTCGAACGGTAGCAAAATCCGAATGAATCGGTACGCGATCTTGCCAAGAAACTAAAACTACCTAAACGTACCGTGTAACGTTTTGTGTTTGCAAATCATTTGACCAGCGCTTGACTGTGGATCGAAAGGTTGGAAGATAGGATCAAATCGAAAAGTATACTCCCGACAAATGGACAAGAAGGTGGTAGCCATCATTGAGAAAGATCCCAATCTTTCTGTGCGAAATGTGGCTTGCAAAGTTGGGAAGTCAAAATCATACGTACAAAAAGTGAAGCACAGGCGTACAAAGTTAAAAAGGGGCCCAACGGTGATGACAAGCAAGATTTCACTGCAAAAAGTCGTTTGCCCAAATTTGGTGTAAAGTTCCTTACTTTACACCAAATTTGGGCAAACATTTTCTTGTATCATAATGGACGACGAAACATACGTACTCGAAGACTTTAAACAGCTTTCGGGTCTGGGTTTTGACTCCGCAATGCAAAGAAACGCCGTTGCCGAGCATCTCCGGACAAAGAAGGTGTCCAAATTCTCGAAAAAGTATTTGATTTGGCATGCCATATGTAGTTGTGATTAGGCCTCTTGTCACTATGCGAAATCCGTCCTGGGATGGTATAAGGTACTAGAGGTCAAATACGTGCCAAAAACAGCCAATCCACCAAACTGTCCAGAACTTTGCCCAATAGAGAAGTACTGGGCTGTAGTTAAGCGGAAACTCTTAGAAACTAAGAAAAAAGCAAATGGTACTAATGAGTTTAAGAGAAGATGGAGAATCGCCACCGAGGGCGTATTTGAGGATACCGTACGGAACCTGATGGCGGGTGTACCACAGAAAGTTCGAAAATTTTACAGAAAGAAGGATTAACATCTTAATCAACTGCCTCTAATGTAGATATAACTCTACTATTGTGAAATAATCAATCTGTGTTGTTGAATTATGTGTAAACTTTATTTGCTGCTATTATTATGGTGTCCGAAATTTAACATGGGCAGGCTTTAGTCAATAATTTCACAGTGTATAACAGTGATGGAAAAGCGATTTCAACTTGTTGCGAGGTCAGCAAGCAATCATTTGGTACCCCAAGGTTACATCACCCATAAGCATGCATCCGTGGCGTATGATTTAGTTTGCCTCCCCGTGGTGTACCCTAGAAAGGTTATGTTTTTCTTAACTGAATTCTTAAATGAACTACGGTAGGAGCGCCGCCGTGCGCATTTGATCTGAAACCAGCAAAGTCTCAACCATGATAACTGGTGGCTTCTCTCTTAGTAAGGCCAGATAAGACCAGCCTTAAGCTGCGAGGTGGCAAGCGGCACATGCCATCCCCATTCCGGTAAAATCCCGAACGTTCCAAATTTCACCGCCTGATTGTGTCAACTGGGCAGGAGAAGGTGCAGATGCCTAAACCTAAGGGCCCGTTCATAAACCACGTAGACTCATTTTTGAAAATCTCAGAAAGTAGAAGTGTCCGATTCTCTGCTCTTCTGATTCATTTAGCAGTAAATAATATCTGAGAAAAGCTACAAGGTTCAGCCCAATGGGGTTGTACGCAAAGGTAACGTAGGACTATGAAGCAATGTGCAATCGAATTCGCCTCCAGTCGCCTAATTGTTTAAAGGGTTTTCGAAATTGGTTTCGCTCAAAAATTAACTGCAATACACTTTTCAGGTTACCCTAAATAACATGTAATACACAAGAACGATATTAAAGATGGTTTAACCAACAATCAATATGCATTTAGCGATTTGAAATTGATTCACTGTTGTAGAACCCCTTGGTCCGAAGTACACCTTGTAGCCAGCACCTTGCTATACATATTTGCGCCTTTGTTTCGATTTGCTGTGTTATTTTGACAGAATATTTGAGAGTGTGTTCGTGTGAGTTCATTATTAGGGGCGTATTATAAAGCTTGGGACCGATGTGCTAGTACTGACTGAGCCAAGAAAAAAATCATATTTGTTCGGGACCTACTGGTCTTAGAGTTGGTCTATGATTTAACCGTACCAGTTACAGTTGGGATGATAACCCGAATTTGTGGTTAGGTGCTTCTCATGGTAATTGTTTATACGGGTAGACATTTTTTGAAGCATTTAACAATTAAGTGCCCCCTCCTTGCAGCAATCATTTCCTTCGATGGATAATTTTACAAATGAGGTCAGGGATTTGATCACTGTTCTACAGTGGAATTGTCGAAGTTTTATTCCTAAATTGGAATCATTCAAATTTCAGGAGTTCAGGACAGCAGTAGAGGAAGCCGTAACGACGGTAGAAGAGCTTCCATCGCTGGAGGAATATAACTTCCTCTCCAACCTGATCTTAGACAGCGCGCTTCAAGCTCAAACTCGACCAGTTCCAGGAACGTCATTTCACAGGAAACCTCCTTCTCCATGGTGGGATCAGCAATGCACCGAGGTTTACCGTAAAAAGTCCGACGCGTTTAAAGTTTTCCGTAGACGTGGAACACCTGAGCACTTCGAAGTATACACGACTCTCGAACGCGAACTTAAGAGCCTCATCAAGGCCAAGAAACGCGGTTACTGGCGAAAATTCGTGGACGGGCTATCGCACGAGACGTCGATGAGTACTCTTTGGAATACGGCGCGTAGATTGCGTAACCGAACTACGTACAATGAGAGCGAGGAGTACTCGGACCAATGGATCCTCAAGTTCACGCGAAAAATTTGTCCAGATTCGGTGCCGACACGGATCATTCCTCGTTAAACCGAGAATCCGATAGATGAGATCAGCCAACCTTTTTCAATGATAGAACTCTCTCTCGCGCTCCTTTCGTGTGGAAATACGGCTCCAGGGGCTGACAGGATCAAGTTCAACTTGCTTAAGAACCTTTCAGACGTCGCTAAGAGGCGCATGTTGAACTTGTTCAATGAGTTTCTGGAACTGAACATTGTACCGGATGATTGGAGAAGGGTGAGAGTTATTGCCATTCAAAAACCTGGTAAGCCCGCGTCCGACCACAACTCCTATCGACCCATCGCGATATTATCCTGTATTCGAAAGTTGTTGGAGAAAATGATCCTTTTCCGCCTGGACAAATTGGTTGAGACGAACAACCTGCTTTCAGATACCCAATATGGTTTCCGTAGGGGTAAGAGAACGAATGACTGTCTCGCGTTGCTTTCCACAAATATTCAGTTAGCTTTTGCTAAAAAAGAGCAAATGGCTTCTGTATTCTTGGACATAAAGGGGGATTTTGATTCAGTATCTGTTGAAGTTCTTTCAGATAAACTCCACGCTTGTGGCTTTTCTCCATTAATGAATAATTTGTTGTACAATTTGCTGTCAGAGAAACATATGAGCTTCTCTCATGGAACCTCTACAGCTTCCCGATTTAGCTACATTGGTCTCCCCCAGGGATCATGTTTAAGCCCTCTCTTGTATAATGTGTATGTCAAAGACATTGACGGTTGTCTAAGTGACAACTGTACGTTGAGACAACTTGCAGATGATGGCGTAGTGTCTGTCACGAGACCCAATGGGGTCGATTTGCAAGGACCCTTACAGGATACCTTAGACAATTTGTCTACGTGGGCTCTCGAGCTAGGTATCGAATTCTCTACGGAAAAAACTGAGTTGGTAGTTTTTTCTAGGAAGCATAACCCAGCACAACCGAAGCTTCAAATTTGGGGTACACCGATAACTCATTCCATGTCCTTTAAATATCTTGGGGTCTGGTTCGATTCTGAGTGCACCTGGAGATCCCATATTGAGTATCTGAAGCGAAAGTGCCAGCAAAGGGTCAACTTTTTCTGCACAATTACCGGGACCTGGTGGGGAGCACATCCGCAAGATCTTCTAACGTTGTATCGGACAACGATTTTGTCGATTATAGAATACGGTAGTTTTTGTTTTCAGTCAGCGGCTCGGTCGCACTTCATAAAACTGGAACGTATTCAATATCGGTGTCTTCGTATCGCGTTAGGTTGCATGCACTCGACTCACACCATGAGTCTTGAAGTGCTGGCTGGCATGTTGCCACTCTCGGATCGGTTTACAGAATTATCTCTCCGGCTCCTCACCAGGTGTGAAGTTATGAACCCCCAGGTGATCGAAAATTTTGAGAAGCTCCTTGAGTTGAATCCTCAAACTCGCTTCATGACCTTGTACCATTTGTACATAACACAGGATGGCAGCCCTTCGTCGAATATTTCCAATCGTGTTTGCTTCTCCGACTTCGGAAATTCGGTTCATTTTGATTTATCCATGAAGCAGGAGCTTCATGGAATCCCAGAGCATCATCGTCCTATGATTGCTCCGGTAATATTTGTTGCAAAGTTTGGCCAAGTTGATTCCACTAAATCGTTCTTCACTGACGGATCTTTGATCGAGGAGTCAGCAGGCTTTGGTATATTTAATGAAATTTATAGCGCCAATCGTAAAATTCAAGGCCCTTGTTCCGTATATGTCGCTGAATTAGCGGCAATACATTTTACGCTAGAAATTGTTGCCTCACTAACACCGGATCAGTACTTCATTTTCACGATAGTCTCAGTTCTATTGAGGCTATTCGCTCATTGAGGCCGGTAAAGCACTCCTCGTATTTTCTCATGAAAATACAGGAGCTTCTAAGTGCTTTATCTTCGCGTTATTTTATCATCACTTTTGTATGGGTCCCATCTCATTGTTCAATTCCGGGCAATGACAAAGCGGACTCGCTTGCAAAGGTGGGCGCTATGGAAGGCGATATTTATGAACGACAAATCGCCTTCAATTGTGTGTATGTGTGTGTTTTTTTTTCTTTTTCAAAAAATGTCCAAGTCAAAAGAAAACCATAAATTGTATAGTTATAATTGTTTAGATAATTTAGAATTTAAATTTAATGTGTTACGTAAACCTTACTTTAAATTTCCACCCTCTTTCCCATCCGTAATTTGTAATTCCTATTAACCTCGAGATGGCCGCGAGTAACCGGTTTTATCCCCCTAACTTTAGTTTTAAAATAAATGATGTATAAAAATATGAAAATTTGGCTCTGTATAGTTGATTCGATTGAGCCTGCACAAATAAATGATTAATAAAAAAAAAACTCAATTGATTTATAGTGGGTTTCCAAAGTTTCCTAAAACTTAATAAAGCTGGATGGTTTTGGCAATGTTACTTAGGAAAAGTGACTACTCTATGAGGCTTTGGACAGCGGCTGAAGAGCGACCATACAGCAATGAGTTTGACAAACAAGCCCTAGTCGGAAGATGGTTCGGAAGCCAGTGGTGGCTTTAATAGGTCTCCGCCAAACAGGATGGCAGATACTGGAGGGAAGGCAAGGAGGATGAAGAACGGCGGCCAAAACAGACACAACGATGGACGGTCCAGGGCTCATCCGTGCGGTGGAAAAGAGGCGTGACATGTTACCCAACATGGTAGCGATGTACAAGCAGTTTGGAAACGCTGGAAACGACAACTGGGTTGCAGATTGGATCTATCTGGTGGTGATATGGACTACGAGTAGTCCTAAAACGGCATTTCAAAACAGCATTTGACGAGTCGAAAGGTCGAAATAAAACCTTTGATAGGAGTAAAAGGAATTTGAGAAAACAAGGTTATAAGATCGTTGTAAACAAGCTGTGTAGGTTCTCATAAACCTAAAACAGAGCTCTTAAAAGAGAGGCAAACAATTGACACATCGATTTTGTAATTTAACCTTATTGGAGTGTAGTTACCAAATAACGTTTCCATTTTTTTCTTAGAAACAACGAAACAAAAGCAACACAAATCACTTTCAAAGTTCGGTCTGGTTCAATTTCACGTGTTTGTTTACCACCCTTTACGTCGAAGAAAATTCCGTTACATGTAAAAGTAGTTATTTCTAAGTGGGTAGTTAATCTGTTCCTGAAACCCCAACGGTTCTCCGGAATTATGGAGAGTGTGAGCTGTTTAGTGGAATACCTGTAACTAGAAAATAAGAAGAATGATTAGTAATTTCCATTTAATTCCAACTACCTTTATCCACCAAGCACAGAAAAAAAAAATAAAAGAAATGAAAATAACTAATAATTCTTTTTTTTTTCTTTTTTCTCCGGGTCCCATCCTTTTCCTGCCCCCAGCCCCCAACGCTTTTTTCGTTTTTTTTTCCCCCAATTTCCCTAAACCGGGCAAACTTCACCAAACAACGGGAGAAAACCACTACGTCAATGGTCGTCATAATAACGTTGGCATTTAAAAAAATTGACAAAAATGGCCGATTTTTCATGGGTTAACCTTTATCCGCACTGACAAAACTACCCATGCAGCATCAATCATAGTAACCCATGAGTCAGCAGACAAAATTTGACAGCTCTATCAGTCGAACTCTAACCGTGATGGCAAAGACAGTGAAGCAACTCCTTGCAGAAGTGTGCGCGTTCAAAGAACGGCACCCCGCCGCGTCGAAAACGGACGACGTGCGGCACTTTGTTGACGCCGAATACGCCCATTCCGGCATCTACAACATCTTAGCACTATTAGACAACAATCAGAGCATCGAAAGAAAGCCCGCTTCCGGACGGCCGACGACCCTGAGCGACAAGAAGCTCCAAAGGATGCTGAAGAGGAAGACCGAGGGAAAAGTGGCTACACCGCTGCGTGTGCGTGGCCGGGAGGTCGGTTCAACCGGCCAAACAGTGAAAAAGTACCTGGCGAACATGAACATACATGTCGGGAAGCGGAAGTCGCGTCCACTGGTTTCGGAGCTGCAGGCAATGACGCAGCGGCAGTGGCTGAATAAGATGGTCAACTCGATTTTCCCAGTGAATCGCGACGTGGCGGTGGTGATGGACGACGAGACCTATCTCACCCTAGATGGCAACGACTGACAGGGCACTTCGTATCTTACTTCCCCCACGAAGGAAGTGAGCTCCGAGGTGAAGTTCGTTTCACACACTAAGTTCCCTAAGAAGGTGCTGCTGTGGCTGACAATCAGCGAGAAGGAGATTTCAAAGCCGCTCTTCTTTCGCTCCAGACTGGCCGTGAACAGGGAAATTTATTGTACGAAATGCCTGCCGGATGTTGCGTCGTTCATCAAGAAATACCATAAGGGCGAAGATGCGGTGTTGGGGCCGGATCTGGCGTCGGCCCACTACTCGAAGCGATCGTTGGAGGAGATGGAGCGGCTGAATATCGATGTGGTACCCAAGTCGGCGAACCCGCCCAACGTCCCTCAGCTGGGTCCCATCGAGAATTTCTGGGCCAATCTGAAGCGTAAGATCTACTGCAGCAAGTTTGTCGTGAAAACTGAGGAGGAATTGATAAATAAAACGAAGAAAGAACTCAAAAACATGTTTCGGTTAACTGCCGGAAGGCCGCTCGCAAGGGCGTAGTAGTTTTTTGCAAGTTAGCTTCCATGGGAAATTTATCAAAAGCAATTATCTGTTTTAACTTTTTTTTTTCATCAACATCCGAAAAAAATCCATTTCTTTTAATGCAAACGTTAATTGATATGTAATGTATCGCATCGCTAGAATCAACTCAACTCCTTTCGCAGGAATTCTTCAAAATCTTCATCAATCTACTTTCAATCTTTTCATCATGGCCAATCTAACTACCTCTAACCTCTGCGGTTCGCGTTTCCCAGCAGTGCGTTTTGTGGGAGAGGTAAATTGACTTCCAGGGCTTAAGAAAACGACTGCGGAACGTCATTAGCGACAGCAGTTGTGACAGGAGAGACGGGAAACCAAAATCGTTTTGCATAAAAATAAACTTATTCGCATTCATGATCCGGTAAAGCTTGCTCATACCCGAAGTAAAAGATAACATTGAACTCACACCGAGAGAGAGAGAGAGAAGGAAAAAAAAGCAAAGTGTATAGTGCATGCCGGGGTTCAAGTGGGGGATAATCTTGTGTCAAACAATTTTCTGTGAGAGGGCACGCTTTCAACGTTTCTTCTTCCCGGCCTGGCTACCGAGACCAAAAGAGGGGGATGAAACAAGATTAATGACCGTTGGGTGAGAGTGAAAGCGCGAGACTGTAAATACCCCATTGATGGAACCCGGCCGGGGGAAAGCTGACTGAACACACTGCCATTCCCGTTTTGTTGCAGGTTTTGAGGTTAGAATAGACGGCGGAAAAAAAATCACTTAAGTGCATTATCATCATCATCATTGTCGTCGTTATTGTCCTTTTTATTCCAATGAATTTGATTAAACTCGACGCCGAAAACGGATCAGCGACGATGGGTTGGAAAACAGGGGTACGCCTTCTGGTCTGGGTTTTAGAGCGTAATGATTAAATGCCATTTCGTTGATGAGGGTTTTTTTTTGCGGTTGTAATGTAACGAGACTGTCGTGTTGTAGTCGTGCTTTTCGAGTGATAGTTGATTATACTTTTGTGTCACAAATTCCCGATGATAAGAAATTTGATGCTATGTGGTCGATACAGTACTGAAACCGTCGCCAGCAGTATGCCGTTTCAAATAATCTGGATAATTTATTTCTGATACAATTTGTACCCCGTTCACACTTCAATCTATATTACGTGATACAGACGTGATATCAACTGCTATGCACATTATTTCCAGTAAAAACTAGATGTATAGATGCTGATATCAAGATAGTCAATATCACGTAATATATTTTGTAGTGTGAACGGGGCATTAGGATAATGTTTGTTTATTGTTTATTGTTATTATTCATCAACACGCTGGGTGCAGCCCCAATGATGTAAATCATTTAAAAATACATTGTCAAAATTTACAGTTACACATTTAAGCATGGTCATAACATAAAAACATCAAAAAATAAATAGTAAGTCTTGATCTCAAAGTCCGTTATTCCTGCCGGCAAAAATAGAAGAAAACCTTCGACGAAGCGCATCTCGTGGGATATGGAAATCGAAGACAGAGCCTCGCAATCTCTCCTACCCTGCAGGAAATCGGCGACGGTCGAGGCTCTGCTGGTGTCTCTTCTAGTCTGGAGCAGCTGATCAGTTGATCAGTTGACAACGGTGTTCGTAGCTGGGTAGCCGAAATTGATCATTCCAAGGTAGTCTACGAAGCGCAAAATGGAGAAAGCGACGTTGAACTGATTCGATTCTCTCAGGGACGTTGTTGTAGTTTGGGTTCCACACCGCAGAACAATACTCGAGTGTCGATCGTGCCAGGGAACAATAGAGTGATTTCAGACAGTAAAGGGTGATACGGTCAAAATTTGTTCAAGCGAAAACGCGTGTAAATCGGTGAAATCGTTTATTTAAAAAATCAAATTAAATTTCTTTTTCAAGTTCAATTAGTATAAAATTCAGGAAAAATATTCAGTTAGGCTTCCGCTTTTCCAAATCCGAATTGCCGGGCCTTACGCTTGACCCCTGCCATCAGATTTTGTACAGCCACCTTGTCCACCTTCTTCGCCGCAGAAAGCCAGTTTGCCTTGAACTGCTGCTCGTCCTTAGCAGTTTTTTTGGTCTTCTTTAGGTTCCGCTTGACAATAGTCCAGTATTTCTCAATTGGGCGGAGCTCTGGCGTGTTGGGAGGGTTCTTGTCCTTGGGAACCACCTGCACGTTGTTGGCGGCGTACCACTCCATGGCCTTTTTTACCGTAATGGCAAGATGCCAAATCCGGCCAAAACAGTACGGAACAACCGTGTTTCTTCAGGAAAGGCAGCAGACGTTTATTCAAACACTCTTTCACGTAAATTTCTTGGTTGACAGTCCCGGAAGCTATGAAAATGCTGCTTTTCAAGCCACAGGTACAGATGGCTTGCCAAACCAGATATTGCTTTGCGAACTTTGACAGTTTCGTGTGCTTGAAAATATCTGCTAGCTTTCCCCTTCCTTTTGCCGTATAAAACTCCTGTCCCGGAAGCTGCTTGTAGTCGGCTTTGACGTAGGTTTCGTCGTCCATTACCACGCAGTCAAACTTCGTCAGCATCGTCGTGTACAGCCTCCGGGATCGCGCTTTGGCCGTCGTATTTTGTTTATCATCGCGATTTGGAGTCACTACCTTCTTGTAAGTCGATAGTCCGGCTCGTTTTTTGGCTCGATGCACGGTTGTAGACGATACACCCAGCTTATTTGCGGCATCTCGGAGAGATAGGTTAGGGTTTCGCTTGAAACTACCGGCAACTCTCTTTGTCGTCTCAGCGGCTTCCGGTTTTCGATTTCCCCCCGATCCAGACTTCCTGGCTGTCGACAAACGTTCCCCAAATACTTTAATTACATTTGTAACGGTTGATTTGGCAACTTTTAGCGATTTTGCCAACTTTGCGTGCGAGTAGCTCGGATTTTCGCGATGCGCGAGCAAAATTTTGATACGCTGCTCTTCTTGCTTGGACGGCATTTTGACAACTGAAGAGTGAATTCCAAAATCAAAATAGGAGCAACATTCTACACACACACACCTTCAAAATGAGGGGTGTTCAGGTTTTATAAATGCAAAATTGAAAGAAATACGTCAAGTTGATATTGACCAAATTTTGACCGTATCGCCCTTTATTTGATTTTATGCCAGTTATGCAAGTTAAACCTAACGTCTCAGGTAGTGCGTTATATGGTGCACCACATAGGCATAGGCACTTTTGATTTGAACGTTCACATTTTCACATTTTGTTTCGATACAGGCATTTAACGATGTAGGCAATACCTCGATAGTTATCCACGGCTCATTTGCTTCCCTTTTCATGGACAGGAAACATGTGCGCAAACTTCCAGCAGGAAGGAAATATGCCGCTGTAGAGGGACATGCAGAATAGACGATGAAGTGGAGTTAATAAGCTAGCGATATGCGTCTTCAAAAATCCGGATGGAACACCATCAGGTCCAGGGTTGAAGCATGGCTTGACTGAAGGATATGAACATTCCTAGCTGCCAGGATAACATCGTTGTCACTCAATAGCTCATTTGTGAATACACTGGAAAACTTGTCGGAAAACAGGCGGCATATATCTTGAGGAGTGGCAGCAACTACTCCATTGAATTCCATAGACGATGGGAGGCCAGCTTCCCTACGTTGACGTAGTTCCAAAAGGACTTCAGGTTCAGCTTGAGTTTGCGATGAATGCCGCGTTGAAAATGTGAAAAGCAATGGTGACTGACTCGTTGGTACATGTGATAAAGCCTCACATAGTAAAGTTTCAGAGGGATCGTGCGATACTTCGTAAAAAATTTCAAAGCTGCTCTTTTGATTGACTTCAGTCGTCGTAGCTCGCTCGTTTTCCAGGGAGAAACATTGCGATTAGTTATTTTAGGGATTTTTCTGTGAATGACATATACCAAGACATGTGAGAAAGTTTGCCCTGCAGTCACATCTTCAGGATCAAGAACGTTCTTCTAATCCATGTTAGATAACATACTTATAATTCTACGGTGGTCAGCTTTATGGAAGTCGTAAGAAACTGCAGCAGGAAAGTCGTCAAAATCGCGAACGAGTTGCTCTTCAACAGTGACACTCAGAAGAAGGTGGTGCGCAACTGACTTAATTAGTGGATAAGGAGCCATGGAAATTAATGGAGCCATGTCTTGAGTGCTCACGAAGCAGAGGTCCAAATTGCGGTTATTTTCGTTTACTACATAGTTAGTTGATTTGAGAAACATTGCTGCGCTATAGTTGTCTAGGAGAACATTAGCACCTGTATGAAACGAAGAATCGTCAGGATCTGGGTATAGAAATACGCTATGGGATGGCCTCCATGAAAGGCCTGGCAAATTGAAGTAGCCGAAAACGAATATCTCATCAACTGGACTCACACTCTCGATAACTGAGTAAACAGACCGGCAGTGAGTATCAATCCCTTAATCCCATAAAGATCATAACCTCGAACTCGATCAGGCGCAACATACAAGGTGCAAAGAAATAGTGTGCGATCACCTAGATGGCTGTCCAAACCTGCTCCACACTGCTCCATGAATCGTTCTCGATGGCCCTCGCCTCCAATCCCCAGCGGACAGCTACAAGAACACCTCCACCAGTTTTTTTTCTGGCTGTTGTTGGAATTTCGATCGCAACGAAAAACTTCATAGTCAGGACAAAAAACCTCGACTGAAAGCGTCCGGGAATGGAGCCACGTTTCGCACAGGACAATAACGTCATAGCTAAGGTCCGATACTGCTAGTCGGTACTCTTCGACATCAGAATTCATTCCGTCGGCGTTTTGGTCATAGATCACGACGTCCTGCTTACGGCACGGAATCGAGCAACCGGTCTGCTCGCCATAAAGAGTCGGTTGGAAGACCCCCTCTCCACATTCGACAGCAGGTCCGGAACGACTATTGTGAACGAAGGCAGCAGGTGACAAGGCTGAGTCAGAGGGATTAAGAGGCTTTTGAGAGGCTTTCTATGGCACGTTTTGGGCTCTTGGGATTAGGAGTTACAGTGGAACGAGGTTTAACGTTGCCCAAAATTGTTAAAATTTGATCGGTATCAGGCGGCGAATGCTTAATATATTGATTGTACTTGCCTGTAGAAGCAAATTGGAAGTCCCCAGATCCACATCCAGCCACAGGTCTAGGACGACTATGCTAAGCGCTGGCAGGAATCGGCACGACTGGGCTAGACGAACCTGGGACTTCTAAACTGCAGTCCATTGTGCGTCCCAGATTTGACCAGCAAAGCAGAGGATGAACACTGACAGCATCAGATACCAATCGACTTGGTTGTTCTCTGGAAATCAGGAATGCATCAGGAACATAATTACTAGGATAACACTTTCCTGTAATTTCAGGTTGGGAGACCCTCCCCCGGGCTCTGACCATAGGACTAAGATGACATGGAAGGCTGGAACAAATTGTTGTTTGATGTTGGATGGTACTCGGCTGGACTGGGTCAGAGTGGTTGAGGATTCGCTTGGTGCCTTGCAGTATGCATCTCGGTTGTGTGATTTGGATGATATCCAGCGTTGGGCGAGAATGGCCGTTTATTTCAGGCGAGGTGTTTTTAAAAACCCCTGCCCGAATGTCCTATCTTGTTAATTGATAAATTCGCGAAAAAAATACCATCTGGCCATGTATCAGCACTCAAAACCACCTTACGGTACTTTTCGTCAACCCCAATTTTGAAGGAAATAAACCGCATAGACGATAAATCGGCATCCTTTTTCACCAACTTTCTGATTTCGATTCCAAATTCATTTCTAAATTCTTCGCAATGCATATGCAGCCCCAGTTGTCTTCGTAGAATTCCTTTTAGCCAAATTGCTTCAGTCGCCGCCACACTCAGAGATGCCTCGCTAGATGATGTTGCTACTATATGCTGCTTCTGGCTACACCAGGAGACGGAACATTCGAACAGAGGCCCAATCTGCATCCGCATATCCGACCACGCATCGTCGGTACGCTCGATTCATCTTGCCGGAATAGTATTGCCATTCTTCTGGTTCCTTGAATGTACCGGATAACGTGCTTCAATGTTGAGTTGTAGCATTTTGTTGGAAACGACCCAGATATCCACTGAAAAATATTCGTCAGGTCGAACGCACAGCATGAGGTGCATCAGGGATCCCAATAGTTCACGGTATGCTTCGTCAGTATGTTGTCCTGTCGATTACAATGCTAGGCCTTTCTCCGTTGGAATTCTAACCGGATTGCAGTCATCCACCCCAAAACGTTTCATCAGTTGATAGATACTTGCATTCTGCAACAGCTTCATTGCATCGGCCTCGTAGTTGTAGTCGATTTTGATGCCTAGGAAATGGTGCAGTTCAGCACAATCGGACATCTCAAACAGTTTAGGCAGGTCATGGTTAAGTTGCGCAATAGATGATAGGTTCCGTTCCGCCAAAAGGTCATCCACGTACAGGATCAGGATCAGTTCATCATTGAGACAACAGTCATGTAAAGATAATAGTCGTGTTTTGATCGTATGAAGCCCACCGTCAGCATCTTCGTTGAACCGCTCGTTCCAGCACCTTGGAGATTGTGTTAGGCCATGCAACGGCTTGACCAATCGACAGACTTGCCCATGATTTGCTTGAACTCCATCCGGAACGGCCATGTAGATGGTTTCCTTCAAACGCCCATGCAGGAAAGCAGTCCGTACGTCCGTTTGATGAAAGTGAAACTTGCGATGGACTCCAACTGCCAGTACAGCTTGGGTTGTGGACAGCTTTGTCATTCTCGTCCTCCTTCAGTCTGAAGAGCCATTTCCACTTGAGGGGTTTCACGCCATCCGGGCATGTTGTCCGCTGGCACATGTTGTTCTTCATCAGAGCACCACGTTCACTTTGCATCGCACGTAACCAATTCTCGCTGTTGTCATGTTCAGCTAACTCGCCATAGCTTTGTGGAATATCTATGGAAAGTAAACCGTCAGAAGTTGCTCCGCAACCGAAAAAGTAATGCAACAACTTTCTTGAGATCGTGCGCTTCCGTTCTCCGCGCCTCACATGCATTTGTCCGCTGGACTCGCAGAGTATGTCATATACCTTCTCAGCATCCTGTTGAAACGTTCTGCTATGCCATTTTGCTGGAGAGTATAAGAGACCGTTAGCTCCACTTGAATGCCCTTCGTTCTGTACCACGTCTTTTGATCGTTGGACTTTCTTCCGTGGTTTATGGTCAGTCTAGAAATCGCCTTGACACTGTAGTCATTGTTGCAAACACATGGAACTTTTCGTATTTCTGGGACTTCTTTCTCATCCGATAGATACCCGCAAAGCGCGTGTGGTCGTCGATAAAGGAGACAAAACGTCACGACCCGTCCATGGACCACAGACGTCCGAGTGGATCCGTTCCAACAGCCAGATTGAACGTGGTCTGGTTTTGCTGAAGGGTTCGCGGTACTGCTTGCCTTGTGCACAGGGATTGCAGGATCCAATGGGCTTTGGTTTCACGTTGATACCGTCTTTCATGTTGTACTGCACCAGGTTTTGCCATCAATTGGTCGTTGAGATGACAATCACTTGACTCACCAATCAAAAATTCCAGCATTTGCCAATCGTTTAATTGACAATCAGATTCTCCTGTTGGCTGGGGGTAAACAGCACATCGTTGATATTTACCTGAATACCTTTGTTGATGCAGCCATCAATCACTCCCTTTGTTTTCGCCACGAGGGTTTTGCCGTCCTTAGCAACTGGACCACATAATCGACTCAACCAGTTTCGAAAACAACGGTAATATCCTGGCATCATTAACTAAAAGGTCGCTTGATCCAGAGTCAAACTTGAAGGTGAGTTTTCCACTCTGCGGCCGGCCAGGTTCATCACGGTTGACCATAAATCTTACAGCACTACTTTCTGAAGCAACGTCGGCCTTGCTGCTGGTCCTATGGCGGCAATCCCTCCGAAATGTCCCTTCCAGCCGCATTCGTGGCACTTGAACGTTTTAGATTTAACTTAACCTGTTTCGCCGATGACCCGCCGCTGACTTCTCCGCCACATCTTGCTGCTGGTCTCGCTGGTTCTCTTTCTCTGCCACGGTATCACAGTGCCCTTGATTAATGGATTATAAGCTTCCCGAAAGAGTTTCGAACAGCGTCACGTGCCAGCTTGAGCTGCCGAACTCAGGTCTTCGAAAACTACCAGATGACCACGGCTTAAATCACTTTCCTTCATTCTCAACCGTCCAATCTGCTACCTAGCCAGGTTCTGCGTCGCCAGACACTTCTTGGCAAAGGAATTTTCGAGAGCTTGCCACATCCGATCTGCAGGAGGTTTGTCTCGAATGATTCCATGCAATCATCGCCTGGCAAACCGGATCAACAATTAATTCGCTTTCCAGTCCGCTCCGTCAAATTTCCTACTTTCACCGCTGGGCAATCATCCGTCAACGTCATGAGTATCCCATTTGCGTCCAAGAACGAGGACTAGATCGGGGAAGATTCTCAAGAAGCCAGAAAGGAAAGACGACTGGTCTTGATGAGTGACAACTATGAACCTTTAAATCATTAGAAATCCACAGACTTGGTTACAAGGAATCCGGGGATTGGTAGTACTTTTTCAAAAACATAAGGTTGCTTAGACTGGTTGACTACAATTTAAACGATTTATTTGTTTACTTTCATTTGCTCCAGAGCATCATTAACGGTGGGGTATAGAAGCCCGTTTAGCAGCGCTCTATCATCACTCACCACCGTACCGGTCGCTGCTAAACGCGCTACCAAACTAGCAGCGAGGCTTTCGGGAAGAGTCGGGTGCTCAAATTTAGCAGCCCGATAGCAGCGCGTGAAGCGGTTGGTAATTGGTAAAGTCACACAGAGAAGAATTTGATAGTCAATTTTACCATTATTGGGGGTTATGATGACTATTGCAGTATAGTGATTTTGAACCGACTATGATCATGGTCAAAACGACCATTAAAAATAGTTGATCCAACATTTGCCATAATGTCGGAATAGTCCTTGTTACCATGATCATAGTCAAAAATGCTATGAACGTGATGAATTCGAGCATTTTCATGGTTATTGTAACCATTTTATGCGATAGTCATCCTGACCATGATTAAATTGTCGGTACAACGATGAAATTTTTCTCAGAGCAGTCACCGTCCACCGGTTTGTTGTATTTTTTTATCGTGCGTTTTATTTCGTGCGACGTGAAAAATAAAAATGGCTGTAAATATCTTGATGTCGGAGCGCTATCGGTGAAAAATAATAGTTTGATGGTGTTTTCGAGCAAATTCTAGCCTGAAACTTGGTGCCGTAGGTGGCCATTTATGTTGCGGATCCCTGAGTGGTGGAATTTTGCAATTTTGACCCAAGAAAAGCCGTGAAGTCGGTACATTTTGGACCCATTTGCACTGCTACATAAGGGTCACCCACAATAGATACGTTTGCGTTCCGTTGACGTAAATTTGACAGAAAACCTATGGGAAAACTGTCAAATTCACGCAAACGCATCCGCAACGTATCAATTGTGGGCCAGCCAATAGTCTTTTTCAACGTCGGCCGGACCATCTCTCTCATCTTCTACAATCATGTTGTGCAGAATTATGCACGAACGCATGATAGTGGCCAGATCATCTTTTTGCCAGAGTCTAGCTGGATTTTTTAGAATGGCGAAACGTGCCATTCCAAAAGCACGTTCGACATCTTTCCGGGCTGCTCCTTGTTGAATTGCAAAATGCTGCGGAGAACGTAAAAACAGTCTAATTATATTCTATTTAACTGATTTTGGGATTTTTTTAAAGAATTATTGATGTTTAGAAAATCAGCTCTATTCCCGTTTTCGAACGAATCGCAGAATTACATTACCGTTTCCGTACGAATTCTATCTTCTTGTTGAGACTCAAATCGTATTAAAGAATTTCCGAAAAAATCAAATCAGTTTTCTCCGAAACATCATTTCAGATCGCAAAATGTTCGCGTGGGTTTGTAAAAAATAGCAACAGGAATAAACGGACGAGATCTTTTTGCCTTCTAAAATGATGCGTCGGAGAAAACTGCTTTTGAATTTTTCGGAAATGCATCAATGCGATTTGAGCCTTAAGGTTTTGTACGAAAATGAGAATGCAAAAATTTGATTTGTACGAACTTATCCGACTGGTACGTAAACGGATATAGAGGTAAGATACACCGGGGCAAGTCGAAATGGTGGGGCATGTTGAAATGGGTATGCTATCTGTAAGCAGAACTGAGTTATAAATGAACATGTGTTCAAATTTGTATTTTGCGATGGTGTACAGTGCTTACCTACCCATTTCAATTTGCCCCACCGTTTCAACTTGCCTCGGTGTACCTTAAATATTAATTTTGAAAAAAAAATTCGAATATTTATGCAAGAAAAAGCATGTAGGTACCTTCCGTTTTTGTCTAACCGGCGAAGGAATCGTTTGGACAAGTGTTGCAAGGGGAGGATGAATCCCGTCCGCTAGGTAATACCCCATAGTGTAGGTTCGCCCATTAATTTCAAACTCTACTACAGGAGTTTTGCCACTGTAGAGGTCTGAAAATAACACATTGATGTCGTTTGAGGACCCTGGCATGCCAAAGAAGGCGTGCCATATCCATAGGTCATACGACGCCACTACTTCCAATACAATAGTGGGCTTTTTGTCCTTCCCCTTGTACTGGCCAGCCCAAGCAGTGGGGCAGTTTTTCCATTGCCAGTGGCAGCAGTCCAACGAACCCAACATCCCTGGGAATGCTCGTCTCTTGCCTTCATCCAACAGCCGTTTTACGTCGTCGTGGTTTGGGGATCGCAAGTAGTGTGCTGCAAACACCTTAACAGTGGTGTGGCAAAACTCCAACATGCAGATTCACGCCGTTGACTCTGATATTCGACCGTATTCGTCGATCGCGTCTGCGGATGACCCGTAGACTAACTGACGAATCGCCGTAGTGCACTTTTGGAATGCCGTTAGCCCTAGCTTACCGGTAGCATCAGCTCGTTACACGAAGTAGGCATTCGCAGCCTGTACGTCCCTCACGATGCGCAGGAACAAGTTTCGACTCATCCGGAAACGTCTGCGAAATTGGTCCTCACTGTATTTTAATTTAATTGATAATCCGAAAAATAATCGTCTACCAAACGTTGCGCTCCTTCTAGCGCCAACCTGTCAATATTAGGCCGTCTCGTGCCTCTTCCCTCGTTTTCACGAATGCATTCCGTTTCAGGTAGCATTGCGTGAGTCTGGACCAGCATCTGGCTAACCAATTCAAGTTCATCGTCACTGGAATCCGAGAATAACACAGAAAACTTCTCCATTTCTTCTTTTCGACTTTCACTTGAAGGCGACGATGTTGATGACGTTCAAGAACCAATGTTGTCAAAATGTTTACTTCTACTCTGAAAAAAAATCTATCGTTATACCGACAATTATATCATGGTCAGGATGACTATAGCATATAATGGTTACAATAACCATGAAAATGATCGAATTCATCACGTTCATGGAATTCTTGACTATGATCATGGTAACAAGGACTATTACAACATTATGGCAAATGTTGGATCATCTATTTTTAATGGTCGTTTTGAACATGATCATAGTCGGTTCAAAGTCACTATACTGCAATAGTCATCATAACCCCCAATAATGGTAAACTTGACTGTCAAATTTGTCTCTGTGTACCTTTCTACCGGTACGGAATAGGGTAACTAAATTGATCACCGCTATAGCAACGACCGATGTGGAGAAGGGTGGCTAAACTAAAATGAGAGCGCTACAGCGCTTCTGAAATAGCAGCGCTACTGTTGCCCACCGTTAATGATGCTCT